>PPOJ03000023.1:0-136819 GCA_003708845.3 Sungouiozyma intestinalis | reverse complement strand
TGACACGTTCTTGCCAGTGCTTTCTGAAGTGGTTCTTCAATAATGGTAAATTCTTAGAGATGGCTGTATACAAATTTCAAAACATATCGTTTGTTAGTAATGATGATCCATTGGATATTCACGTTTCCATCAATTTAACTGAAGCGTTTGCCCATTGCAAACGGCATAACTCGACGGAAACTATTGACCTCTACACTTAACATACCCATTTTTGGTTACTTGATATATCACTGTCGTAAGCCAAACTGTCCAAAAAAACACAACATGAACGTTAAATGCTAAACTATACTATAGGCCTCTCTTAATAGTATCTTTAGATTCTCTAAGTGATGAGCTTTGCCAACTGAGACGGTCCACTGTTCGCAGGGAGGCCCAATACTGAGCTGCGGTAGGCAGGTGAGTGAACCCAAGCCCGGGCAAGTGTGCCCAAGCCAGGCTGGAGAGGTTCGGTTACGGAGAGTGTACCCAAGTGCCTAGCATGACGCCAGGATGCTAGACAGACAAGAGGAGTTACTCGGTGTCGCTACGCGCCTGACAAAACAGGAAATATATTTTTTCGACAAAACATAACAAGGAATTTTGTATGCAAGAAAAAAAATATAGACTGAGCATAATACATCACACAAGAGAATGTACGGGTGTACGACTGTTGTGGACAGTCCTTGTAGTCGAGCCCTCGTGATACCCAAACGTAACGTGTGTGATATGCAAAAATCCTCCCTTTTAGCCAGTGATGGCCCCATATCACAAGCGTGCATGACTGCTCCAGCAGAACATCCGTACATTTCGCAATTACTTTTCAGAACGTAACGGAAAAATATTTCTTGCAAGTTCACGCGGTCTATCCCACAGTCGCAGCTTATTACCGTATTTGCATAGACGCAGCGAAAATGAAATTTCGCCTTGCGTGCGAAATGCCATCGCAGAGACGCAGTCTCTACAGACCTGGCAAGAACCATTGCTGGTATCACTGAATCAAGCCATCGGTCGCACTGTTTGCTAAGGTGTGTAATATTCGTTAAACTGAAGAACGGGTTGGTTTAGTGTTTTGTTATCTCTAAGTTCGGGAGGCCTGTTTGCAATTGAAAGAGGAGAATATCAGCATCACAATGTCTACCGTTCCAAGTGTTCAAGTATGTTAAATATCGAGATTTACACGACAAGTAGGAGTCTAACACCCAGTGACGTCCTACAAGGGCATAATCGAATTACCTGGAGCAAGCTTTTGCCTTCTTCGAGCCTTGATTCTGGATACACTCTGTGTGTATGTGGGGACCATCCTCATGAACAACCGTGCCGTCATCACTTTCCCATATCAAAAAAATGGTCATTTTACTAACTAACCTCTTTTGTTGATTACGGTGCTTTGAAGCAAGCATGGTAATGTACAACAACATCCGTTGAAAATAGACTTTTGGTAAGAAGAAATCTGCTACTGCCGTTGCCCATGTCAAGGCCGGTAAAGGTTTAATTAAAGTTAACGGTTCTCCAATCACTTTAGTTCAACCAGAAATCTTAAGATTCAAGGTCTACGAACCATTGATCTTGGTCGGTCTAGATAAATTCTCCAACATTGACATCAGAGTGAGAGTCACTGGTGGTGGTCACGTTTCCCAAGTGTACGCTATCAGACAAGCCATTGCTAAAGGTTTGGTTGCTTACCACCAAAAATTCGTTGACGAACAATCCAAGAACGAATTGAAGAAGGCTTTCACCTCTTACGACAGAACGCTATTGATTGCCGATGCCAGAAGACCAGAACCAAAGAAATTCGGTGGTAAAGGTGCTCGTGCTAGATTCCAAAAATCTTACCGTTAAGACTATCGAATATTTTCACAGATTCAAAGCACAGGGCAAAAACAAGACTTTTTTGGATGGACTCACCTGCGGAGTCTCTCTCCAGGATCTGTTTGCTTTGGGTGCTTGTCTCTTTGTTTTCTCAGTCTTTACAATAAAATCATATACTTCCAAAACTCGACCTCTTCATGTACTTTCATCATAAATATGTAGTAATATATAACGTACATGTAGAAACACTCTTACAATAGTTATCTAAACCAGCTCAAGCCGCTGCTAGCAAGGTAACCGGTCAAGGTCTGGGGAATGGGCCCGTAAAGCGAACCTCCATTCAACTCTCGCTTGGCACATATCTGTTTTCATCACCCAAAAATATTCGCGTCTTTGCAAAACGCGAAGGCGAAGTCTTGTGTTTACATTTATAGGCACTAGCGAAGGTTGGTGTTGCTCACCGTGAGTTCCGGGATAACGAGCTTGGAATCGATAAGCCGCTGCTTATATATTGGCTTTTTGCACTACATATAGACACCAACTCAATAGACAAGTCCTTTCGAATCTATTCGTGCGAGAACGGAAGAATGTCCTTGAAAACTATTACTCCCAGTAATGTACCAACACAATTGAACGACCACTCTGAAGAGCTTTCTTTAGCGTTGCAATCTGCTAAACGGTTACTTGCAAAATTAGAGTCCAAACAGATGCTTTTGAGCCCCTCAACGGAGACTGAAGATATGGAAATGGACACGCCTAATTCTAGCCAATCGTCTGTGGACGAAGTGGCTCAAACGGTGAGATCACTAGTGGACGCATTGAATCTCTCTACGGAAACCATCCAGCAATTGAAGTTTAAGAACCTGGTCTTGACTTCAAAGGACTCTAATCAACATTCAAGGTTTCTCGTAGAGGAGAACATCCAAAGACAAGAGTTCGAGGGGAAGAAGACACAGTTGTTCAACGAGAAGGAGCAATTGATCAATTCATTGAGAAAGTCTGAATTCAAAGTGAAGAAATATAAGAGTAGGATCATTGAAAAGAATCGAATGATCAACCAATTGTCCAAATTATTAAACGAATCATACCCTTCCCTAGATGGCAATATTTCAGAGTCTGCCTCGTCCATAGAGTTTAATAATTCGAACCGGTCAACCAGTATAACTAGCACGAAACCACACGAGGCTAAGAACACTTCGTCTGACATGTTAAGGGCTCTGGGAGCTCTAGCGAGTCAAGTGTTGAATGACGACACTACGAAGGAGGAAACCTCTGTCAATAGAACCCTGGTACAGGCACACGATAAATCTGAGGACGAAGATTGTACAGAGCTAGATCTCTCTTTTACAAATAACGAAAATAACGACAATCCAACCACTGCTGGACATGCAGCAACAAGTAATAAAGAAAATGACCCAAGGGCGATTGCACAGTTGAAACTAGGTTTGAAACAAAAGACATCAGCAATTCAATTACCAGAATTGAAAAGTTTTGGCCTGTTGGGTGAGTTCCCACAAAATTCACGACCACAATAAAATCTACATACGATATTCCAACTACCATTTATATAACTCAGATCGCCTGAGTCAGGTTGACAGATTCAATTTATACACATATTCCATAGCTTCCAAAATAGACAGAGTGTAATGCTCATTTATACTAAAATACATCTCTTATTAAAGGTGCTAGGGGGGAATGCCAGGTATCCAAATATAAATACAAACATTCATCATTTATCCTTGCCCAACTACGTTACAAGACGATATCAGTAATTGTAACGTTATGGCAGCAAGTTTGTAATTACTACAAGTTAGAAAAAATTGTATATAACTCAGTCATTTGTCTCTGCCTAATTTTATCTAGTTATTTAGATAAGTGGATGGGTCAATACCTTCTTCTGGGAATTCCACAATTTTGACGTCAAAACGTTCTTGGATCTTAGTCAACACTTCTTCATCCTCAGTGGAGGACACAAAAGAAATGGCCAAACCTTTAGTACCGAATCTACCAGCTCTACCTACACGGTGCAAATATTGGTCTGCTTCGTTAGTCAAGTCGTAATTAATGGCCAAGTTGATACGTTCGATATCAATACCTCTACCGAAGACATCGGTGGAGACACAGATACGTTTTTCGAAATCTTTGAAAGCTTTGTAACGAGCAATACGTTCTTCTTGTTTCAAATGACCATGGACAGTTATGGCCGGGAAGTTCGAAGCGTTTAATAGTTTAGTTAATTCATTGGCTCTCTTAGTCGACTTAACAAAGATGATCACTTGGTTAAACTCCAAATCGTCCAACAATTGTGCTAGTTTACGGTTCTTCTCCTTCTCGTCCAATTTCAAGTAGTATTGTTGTAACCCGTGTAAAGTCAACTTAGCTTCGTCATCGACAAAGATCTCCAATGGGTTTTGCAAGAAACGTCTACAGATTGGTCTAATCTCCTGTGAAAGAGTAGCAGAGAACATCATCACTTGCTTGTCTCTTGGGGTGGCTCTGAAAATTTCTTGCACGTCCCTTCTCATGTCCAATTCTTCCAACACTTTGTCACACTCGTCAATAATGAAGTTCTTGACGTGAGACAAATCGATCAACTTGTCTCTGACCAAAGCCTTCATACGACCTGGAGTGGCCACAACAATGTGTGGAGCACTCTCTTTGTTCTTCAACAACTCAGCATCCTTGGCAATTGGAGTACCACCGTAGAAGACAGCGGTCTTCACGTCAGGCATATACTTAGAAAATCTCAAATACTCGTTACGGATCTGGTAAGCCAACTCTCTAGCGTTACAGATCACCACAACGGAGACCTCACCGGGGACAGGGTCCAGTTGCTGCAACGACGACAACACAAACACAGCGGTCTTACCCAAACCAGACTTGGCTTGACACAACACATCCGTACCGTGGATCGATTGAGGAATCGTGTGCTGTTGCACTTCAGAAGGATGTTCAAACCCACAGTCAATGATAGCTCTGGACAATTCAGGTTTCAAAAGGAAGTCCTTAAACCCGGTGGAGTGGATACCAACGTAAGAACCTTTTTTGTCTCCATCGGCACCTTGAGCATCGGCTGGAGCAGCACCGGCTTCACCAGTCTCTGCAGCATTGTTGTTAGCAAGCTGGATCTCTTGCTCGTTGTCAGAGTACTCCAATAAATCTTCTTCACCTTCGTGGGACATGGTACACCTATCTATCTCTATCTCCTGCTTACAAGGGCAAAAACGAACACAAACAAAAAACGGGAAAGTCTCTTAACCAATTAACTCCTCTCCAAATCCAGTTAGCGTACTATCTGCTGAACACCAAGGGTTGTAACTCGCTCAATTCACAATTGGGGACAACTGTTCTTCTAATGTTTGCCTCGCTGGTAAACACACGAATTCACTTTCCAGAAATTTTTTCCAGGAAAACAGGAACATCGCGGCCGACGAAACGGAATCGTTACCCGGATACAAATACCAACCCTAACTGAAATAACTAGGGCTGATATTATCACGTGCTCGCTCTGGCGGTTTGGAGGTCCCTCTCTGTCTGTCTCATGCCCCCCCCCCCCCCCCACACAGGAGGATGGTCACGGTTTGTGTAAGTAGAACGTTCGAAGCAAAAGAAACAAAGTTGTAGACACGCTCTGTCTTTCTGAATTAGCCACATTTGCAAAACCGCAGAGTGGTATCCAGGAGAACTCAATACATAATTATACAACTACACGGAGGAATCTCTGCCCAGGAAGTAGGTTCTAATCCAGTCGACAGTGATGTTTATCCTGTTTCTCAACGAGATGCACATGGACAAATACACCGATTTCCAGAACCAGAAAGTCACGTTGCCACCAGACATCTTGTACTGGTTCCCGCCGATGTTCAAGTCGGCAATGGCCTTGTCGTTCCCGATGTACGCGAGAGTGCCCTTATGGTAATAAACGAAGTCCTTGATCGCGTCCCGGGCAATTTGTAGCTTGTTTGCAACGGCCTGCTTTCTCCTGGGAGACTGTGCATGTTCCAGGTCCCATTCCAATTGGTCGATCTTGTGCAACGTTTTGAAAGTGTCTGCTAAGTAAGCGCCTTCCTGGTGCGCGACCTGTGCGGTCGCTACCAGGCCCGGGTGGAACGTGCAGTCTCCTATGGCGTATACCGAGTCCTCTGCTCCCAGGACTTGCAACTTGTCGTTGATGGATAGGCCTCGTCTATCGGTTTGGTAAGGTTCTCCCAATTTGGCCATCATCAAGTTGCACAGGGACGTGGGGCGATTGCCCGTGGCCCATACTAGCAACCCGTACGGGATGGTAACAGTCTCCCCTTGGTGGTCCGCCGTGATGGACTCGCCATCGACGTTTTTCACCATGGTGCTCAGCCGCAGCTGGATGCCCTCCTTGCCGAACGTCTCCTGGGTGTACTGGATCAGCGACTTGTCAAACATGCCCAGGATGGAGGGCAGCGCCTCGATCAACGAGATCTTGACCTCCTTCGCCAGGTGCGGCATCCACTTCACCAGGTCCTCCTTAATGAAGTCGCTCAACTCTGCAGCAAACTCGACGCCCGTGGGGCCGCCGCCCACCAGGATAAAGCTGAGCAGCCGCCTCCTCTCCGTAGAGTCCGTGGGCAAATACGAGGCCCGCTCGATGTTGTCAATCACTTTGTCTCGGATCCTGACAGCGTCCGTGACGTCCTTCAAGAAAAACGCATTCTCGTTCACCCCGGGGATGTTAAAAGTGGACGACTGCGCACCAACGCTGACCACCAAGTAGTCGTACTCAATGTCCCGGTCGATGTATTTCGTATCCTTCGCAGCGTGCGACTCGATATGCAACACTTTCCTCTCGAAGTCGATCCCACTCGCCTCCGCCTCATAGTACGTCACCTCGCCCTTGCACCGCCGGATAATCGCCCGCACCGGCTCCACGATGGACCGCCAATTAATCACACCCAACGGGGTCGACGTGAGCAATGGAGTGAACAAGAAATAGTTTCGAGGCGACACCAGCGTCACGTTGTACTCCGAGGTGTCCATATTCTGCAACAACGTCACTGCTCCCCACCCAGAACCCAGGATCACAAGTTTCTTCCTCTTCGACCCGTTAGCAAAACTCTCAGTGTGAGGCACTTGCCTCGCAGGATGCAACTCTCGATAGACACAGTACCCGAAATACGCCGCACCGGCAGCACCAGACCACACCAAATACTTCCCACCGGTCCTCAACACATTACGCGCCCTCGAACCCGTGTGCAACCGAGCCACACGCTGGACTTGCCCAAATGGCAAACCACGACCTGCCCCGCACTTTCTCATGGGAAACCGCCACATTATCTCCGCCTCAAGCAATATCTTCCACTCTCACTAACAACAAGCAAGACTCTAAACAACACGACTAACTCAACAATGGTTACTACAACCGTTACCACACACACAGACAGATGGCAAACTCCATCCACCGTGTGTTGGGGGGTGGCCTTCCCTTTATATGTCGTTATATCCGTGCTACATGAAAGGCGCCGGTCACGTGGGTTAGTCGAAACACTGACGCCAGGGAGTGCCAGGCGGTGCCAGGGGACCGGATGTGCCGAACGGCGAGGCCTATGGGGTTGTTGGCCATTAGCAGACGTGCTCTACGGGTTTTGTGTCTAGCTCGTAGTCACCCAAATCCATTTGGAGCACTCTGTTGAATTGTTCGAGCATGAAACCAAGACATTGTTGGGTGATGGAGGCGTCGTAGCGGCCTTTACTGGACTCGTCTCTGATGAAAGCGTGCTGGGCGTCGAGGACTTCCAGGAAGGTGAAGCGTGCGCCGCGGTCGCGCATGGTCTTGCGGATCAAGTCTCTGCCCTCTGGAGAGACGTGGGTGTCCAGAGTGCCAAAGATCAAAATGGTCTCCTGGTTTGGGGTCATCTCGTTGGAGACACGTTCTAGGGAGTCGTCGTTCTTGCCAAGGCCCAGACTCTTCAAGTGGATGTCGGTGGGGAAGAAGCAGGTGGAGCAAGAGATTCTCTTGTCCAACAGGGCTCTGTAGGCCAGGTGGCCACCTAGGCACATACCAGTGGCACCGATTTTCTTGCCGTTGAATTGAGGCAGCCTGTACAAGAGGTCGCAGCAAAGCTTATTGTCCTCGTCGTACGAGGCCAGTGGCTTCTTAATCTTGTACTCGTTCCCGGCATCGGTGCCCTCCGCGTCGTAGGCCAAGGGACCTGCAGGGACGAAGTTGTGGTAAATGTCTGGTGCGACCACGACGTACCCTTCAGAGGCGATTCTTTGGGCAAAACGACGCACGGGACCAGTGACTTGGTAGATCTCACTGTAAACAATGACACCGGGGAATTGAGCTTTAGGGTAGCCCTTCACTTTTGGCGTAAAGATGTACGCTCTCATGGACCCGCCTTGGGAGGTCTTGATGTCTTCGTAAGTCTCCGTGATCAACATGTTTGCAGCAGTACAGGGCTCTCTACGTCGTTATACAATGGCTAATTGGAACCAAACGAGACGTGGGCAATAGGAGTTCGTAAAGAAAGTGAAAAATTTCAAGAAGGTTGGGTCTCCTTATATACTACTTGCTCCCACAGGTCCAGGAGAAGCAATTGTTGGGAGAGGCGGAAATAGTTTACCCCCCCCCCCCCCGTTGTACTTGGAGATGAGTACTCAGCAATGTCTTAGGCATAACTAAAGCTCAGAAACGGTGTAAGAGGCTTGCGAAGGGCCAATACTGTGCACTTCATCAGAACCAGGCCCTCTGGTCAAGTCCGCAAGAATCCAAGGGGTTTATCTATGTGTACACTTACAAACTGCTATATGACGGTGTGTTAAGCCACGACAGGGATGCAGTGGAGTGGTTACAAATCGATGAGTCTGTGATAAAGAAGAATGCGAAGAGAAACGTTAAATGGGAATTCAATGGGATGATTCTTTGTAAAATAGGTATGACTACGAAGGCGCGTGTGGCCGCGAGGTTGGCCGAGTGGGCGAAGACCTGCGACCATGAGATCATTAACCTGACGCCTCCGAATGTGCACAGTTTATTGGTGCAAGATGCCAGCAACGATGTGAACAAAGTGACCCAAATGTTCAAATCCTTGTCACTTTCGAAAAGGGCCACCACTCAACGGCAGATTAAAACACCACATTTGTCTAGGTATAGAGACGGTGGGTTCTACTACGACGGTGCAAGCGGTAAGTCCTTAGTAGATATTGAGAGACATATCCATCAATACTTATGGAAACGCTATGGCAAGGGGTTCATCTATTGCTCGGGATGCGATCCGTTAAAATCGAAGAAGCATATAGAGTGGTTCTACGTTCCAATCGTAGAGTTACCACATGTCTTTAAAGTTATAGATGATTTCTGTCGCTAAGAGTAATATGCATTATACATACGTCGCAGATAGATGATCTCCAAAAACCAGCAACGTCTTCACTATTTCACATCCATTCTTGGACTATTAAGTTATAGGCCCTCTGGGCCACTGCAGTCGGAGTTATAGGGTTTGTGTACGAGCATGTCGAGAGATTACAACGCCCTCTTTGTCCTCTCTCCAAGCATGCGATGAACTTTGTGATTGCTTCTGTCTCAGATACCTGACTAACCGTCGACCGTGGGTTCACACTCACCAATAGAGTCCTCACGTGGTGGCCCAAATTGACCTGCGGCAACTCCAATTCAGACGTGAGACAGTCATGGAACTGTTCCAACCCTCGCTTGGCGGCCAAGTACCCAAGCGGTAACTGTTCGTCATCCAACTGCGCAGTGACGTTGACCATTGCTACAGCATGCCCCGCGTCGATACCGGGCAGTTGTGCCGTTAGAAACTGTCGTGTGGCAATCATCACGTTTGTCAAATTGGCATCGTACACCCGCTCCATCAACTCCGGCGCCACTAAACTCGCTTCACAATCCCCAAAATAGTACTGCACATTGTTAATGAACACTGTGCACTGCCATTCCAAACCGGTCACAAACCCCATCGCCGCCATCACAGACCGGCGAGACTCAAACCCACAAGGAATGAAGCTGTACAGTGACGATTCCAAATCAGTCTCGTTCTGCGGACTCACATTAATAACACGAATCTGTAAATTCAATACTAAATAGCGTATAACTAACTGACCCCAAGCGGTGCAATCACCACCAAGGATTAATACCACATCGTCTAATGGGTTTAATCCGCCTTGCGAGCTTATCTTTTGGTGAAACTTTGCCAACCTATTAAAGACACGGGTTTTCATACCCATCACCACACACCAGCTTGATCAATTTACTACAGAGACCACCGAATGCTTAACCGTTTCGTCAATGGGTGTCTATGGGAATAACCATTTGTGCCACTAATTCAATGGGGTACACCTGTCACAGCGAGGAAACCCGGGGGGCCCGATGTTTACAAAATCTTACCACGTGAGAACAGCGTGACTATCACGTGAATGTGGCGAGGAAACCCCGGGCACCCGTGATATTCAGGCACATTCACGTGATAGACACGCTGTTTTCACGTGCTTGCACTTTGTAAACCTCGGGCCCCCGGGTTTCCTTCGAAAGAACGCTAATAAGGCCATCGATGAGCCTCTGTACAATGTATCGTCCGGTAGCCAGGCAATGTAGTAGAGCCAGTGTGGTAGAGCCAGTGTGGTAGAGCCAGTGTGGTAGAGCCAGTGTGAGTGTTTGCGTTGGTGCATAATGACTAGTGCTTCTTATGAGCAGAAAAAACTGCTGGAGCAATTAATGGGCAGGGACCCATTACACAGTGGTAGATACGGAGGGAAACGGTATTCTGGTAGGACGACAAACACAGAAAGTATAAGAGACAGAGGACTTCGAGACCCGCGGATTTGCAAGTCATATCTGGTTGGAGAATGTCCGTACGATTTATTCCAAGGCACAAAACAGAATTTTGGTAGATGTCCTCAAATACATTTGGCCAAGTATAAGTTGCTCTACGAGCGAGACAAGAAACGTGGGAAGCAATATCCTGAGTTTGAGAAAGAGTATTACTACGTGCTGGCGAAGTTCATTAACGATTGCAATGGGTCCATCAAAGTAGCGCTCAAAAAACTGGAACATACCGCGGAGGAAAGAGAAAGGATCAAGCAAGTGACTAGTGAGCTGGACAACTTGGACTCGAAGATAGCTCTTATGATCCAGGAAATCAATGCAGTGGTTGGTGCGAACGACGTCTCCAAAGCTATGGTCCAATCTGTGAAGTTGACGGAGTTACAGAGTCACAGATTGGAGTTACAGAAGAAGGTGAAGAACATTACCGAGAATGTGGGGCAGAGTGCCCAACAGAAATTACAAGTTTGTGAAGTCTGTGGGGCGTACTTGTCCCGACTGGACACGGACAGAAGATTAGCGGATCATTTCATGGGGAAAATACATCTGGGTTATGTGAAGATGAGAGAACATTATAACTATTATAAGAACAAACTACGTAAATAACGGTGGCAATGCAAAGCTCTTTGGGTTATTTTCTTATAGTGTTACGAGACGTTTGACCCATGGAGAGTACGTTTTCAAATTCACCCTTCTCATAATTGAATCTTTCATTAATCAATTTCCCAGTAAGACCATGTGTTTGGAAAATCCGGGATTTGTGTTGTTGACGGGGCAAGAATCGTACAAACCCAGAGGAGTCTACCATCACGTCCTGCGTAACGGCAGCTAATTTGGGGTTTACGGTTTTGGAACAGTATTCCTCGAAAGTAGACGACGATATCAGCAACTCGTCCCTGAGCCTCAATTCGTACCGTTGTGAAACTATAAATTGCAACAGAAATTGATATGAAATCACCACAAAGGCAGTAGTGAAGGATACTTCTTGGGACAACAGCACGATCATCACAAATGGATTAAAGGAAACAAACAGTTTTGTCACCAGCCTTGTTGGGGTCCATTTCGAGAGCTCGTAATAATATTGCTTCTCATGCAAACCAACGTCCTGGTCTGTTGACTTTTGGTGGAACACAAAGTAGTAAACCATTTTCCACAACGGTTTCTGCAAAATCGAATCGTAATCATCTTCAACCAATTCATTCATTGTGTGCCTTGTAACATGCTCGTTCCTCCTAATTAGTCGCATGTTGGTTTCACCTTGCAGGATACGATACGTGGTAAAAGTACCAAACAAGAACTGGTAAGCGATGTAGCCATTCAACAGGATCAAAACCCACAGACTACTGTTCATCAACGAATTCAGGGACTTCAAAAAATTAAACCACCGATCTGCGCCCCAGTATTTGAACCTTGTGTGTCTATTCTGTATAACATGTCTCTTTAAGTAATCGTATTGCATCAAGGTCTGGGATTTCGAAAGGTCAAACGCATTGACATGTTCGTAATATATCTGGTTATACTTGGGTTTAATGAAAGCGTCCTGTACCAGCCGCATGCCAAACGTAGCCCAAGTTAAGACCTCACCCAGGTGTCTAGTGACACCTAGAGCCTCCCACTCAATGGTCTCAACTTGCTCTCGTAGCACCATGAACAAATCTGATGGCGAAAGTGTCAACATTTCGTACAACCAGCGTGCCCACCCCATCTCATCAGCATTAAACTCCCCGTCTGCAGAAGTCTCCTCGAAGAGCGCACCATCTTCAGAGACTTTAAACCGCATATAAAAATTGATACCTACTGTTGGTGTCTCCTTCTAACCAGGAAAGTGCCTGAAGTCAGGGTTTTTGGGGTTCACATTTAAAGAATGTTTCAACTATTAGCCAGTCTTTATATAATATGCTTTGGTCTCTGCTTGCCAGTCGGCCAAGCACCGTTGAACCTGTGCCATCCTGAAGCATCAAATGGCAGTCAGTAACTCTAGTGCCGGTAGCCTGTTAGGCCGAAAGAAAAGTGTCATTGAGAGAGAACTCGGTCCAAACGAGGAAGAAGACTTAATCGTGAAAGAAGTTGAAACTGAGACGACATTGGATCGTAACGATGTAATAGACGCTTGCAAGATACTGCTAGAGGCCCCCAAAGTACCCTTACAACGAGAGTTCCATCAGAAGTACTTGGAATATGCCTTTTCATATCCATTACCTCACCAATTGACCTCGCTCGATGCTTCACAACCATGGATGCTATACTGGATTGCCAATTCCATGAAGGTACTCGACCCACGAATGCTGTCAGATGAATGGAAAAAGGATATGGTCTCCAAGTTGGAAAAGATTGGTGATCAACACTCTGTGAGACCAGGGTTTGTGGGGCCCTTTGGTGGTGGCATGGAACAATTGCCTCATATTGCAGGTACATACGCTGCTATCAACTCGCTGGCATTGTGTGACAACATCGACGATTGTTGGGATATGATTGATACACAAAGCATCTACCATTGGCTATTGACTTTGAAACAAAGCGATGGCGGGTTCAAAACTTGCTTCCAAGTGGGTGAGGTGGACACTCGCGGAGTATACTGTGCGTTAACCGTCGCATCTTTATTGGGAATCCTAACTCCAGAACTGACTAAAGGTGTCGTATCGTATTTGAAACAATGTCAGACCTATGAAGGTGGATTTGGAGGGTCTCCGCAAGAGGACGAGGCTCACGGCGGGTACACTTTTTGTGCCGTGGCCAGTCTGTCGATTCTGAATGCAGTGGACGAAATAAATGTAGAAGCATTGCTTGAATGGTGCAGTGCTAGACAGTATAACGAGGAGAAAGGTCTATCTGGAAGAAGTAATAAATTGGTAGACGGTTGTTACAGTTTTTGGGTAGGTGCCACATCGGCAATACTAGAGTGCCATGGATACCCTGCTTGCATCGATAGAGATGGGCTAAAGGAATATATATGCCAATGTTGCCAATCGGCCGAGTTCCCGGGGCTAATAGATAAACCTGGGAAAAGATCAGATTTCTATCACACGAATTATGTTCTTATGGGACTAGCGATTTGCGAACACGATTACATGTTCCAAGACGATAAGAAAATTGTCAAATCTGTAAAGTCTACACCAAGGATTAAATCTAACTCTTCATCTTTGGAGCCAATTAACCCAATATACGGTCTTCCTACGAAAGATGTAGATAAATTCTTCCAATATTTCCAGACCAGAGAATCATGAATTACCATTTGGATTGTGTTTGCTTAGATCGAGTGACACTCACTCCGCCTATACAGATCCGCAACTATTGCAATAATGAGTCTTGTCACTCTTAATATGTATTTATACATAATATAATAACTACTATAAGCCTTTACTTGCCTAAACCACCTTTCCTCCACTACAGAACCCTTTAAAGACAGGGTGTGATTACATTTAATTGAATTGGTCGATGAATATAATCAACCGACTGTTCCATCTCCCTAACAGGCAAGAGTATCAACGACTTCCTGGTGATCTTCCTGACCCAGTGGCTAGTAGTGTTCCAGGCACGAATCCGTCTAACCACGATGAGCTCGCTCCATTATCGCCAAACTCTGAAGGATCAAGTAGCAAGATTGCTAAGCTAGCCAATACGACACTCCACGTGTTGCTGAAGCTGATCTATTACTGCATGTTCGTGGTCCTATTGGTATACAGATTACTCAGACCCTTCCTAAGGTTCAATGATTTTTACCAAAAGAGACATCGGAATGACCGTGGCCATGGTAATCAGTTTAACAATCTGATCCAGTTACTTTCAAATGAGCACGTTAGAGCCACGGATACGGGGAATAATTTCACATTTGGATCCCTTTATGGTGAAAATATTGACGGAGATACTGGCCATTTGAGTACCATGCTTCAAACGAGTTATACCAAATTGTTAGATGCATGTTCAGAACAATGTAAATTTGGACTTATCTATTTGCATGATAACTTGGTGGAGAATCGCACAGAGTTCGTCAATGGAGTGCTGTGCTCAGAGCCGTTTGTCAAATTGGTGAATAAGTATCAGATTTTAATGTGGTTTGGAGACTCTACTTCTTCTGAGGGGTTACAGGTAGCCAATGCTTTGAAAGTGAGGAAGTTCCCGTTCATTGGATTGCTGTGTCTCAAATCAAGCTCGAAAATGGAGTTGGTTGCAAGAGTCGAGAGAAACCTTGATAAATATCATTACGGGACCTTTGAAGAAGTCCTAAAGAAAAACCACCCCACGTTATTAAGTCTTTTGGAACAGAAACAAACAACAGAGATGGAGAGACTCATTAGAGTTCAGCAGGATAACAGGTACCAGGAGTCCTTGCAAAGAGACCAGGACCGAGATTTACAAATCCAAAGAGAAAGAGAGAGACAGGAACAGTTAGAGTCGGAGGCGGAATTAGAAAAGCAATGGTTGCTTTGGAGGAAGACTCAACTCAGTCCCGAACCTAACAACGATTACGACAAGAGATGTAAATTGGCTATACGATTCACAGACAATGAAAGAGTGCAAAGGGATTTTGATGCGACTTTACCCATCGAAGAAATCTATGCCTTCGTGGCGTTACACCAACAAGGGTTATTAACATCTACGGAGGAGAGGGCCTCTCCTCCATTGAATTACAACCACGAGTATAAATTCAAACTGTTTTCTCCTGTACCAAGGAAGGAATTGGACCCCATTACGATTATTGAGCAAGAGGACTTAGTATACCCAACAGGCACTGTAATCATAGAAAACAATGAACCATCTTCGTGAAGGGACACAGAGGTTGTGGTTAAGTAAAGATTTTTTTATATACTTGTTAGTCTATTTGGGAATAAAATGGTAATGATACGAACTGTAAGTTGTACTATTTCTTCTTGTTGACCTTCCTCTTCTTCTTCTTAATCAATCCACTCATCCCAGATTTCACTACACTGCTATAATCTTGCCAGAACTTATCCAAGTCTTTGCCCTCTATCACTGTAGAGCACTTTCTCTTATGAGAGTGCGAACCATAGGATACTCTTATTAATAGTGGATATTCTTCTTTGGAGATTTTAGTGGCTATAGATTCGTTCTTCCTCGCTATCGAGGATTGCTGAGAGATATCATACTGTGGAGCTGTCTTGCTGTTGAACTCAAGGTTACCTTCAACTTCGTCGCGTTTAATAAGTCTCTTTACTGTCAAATGAACTGACAATTGCCTTTCATTAGCATCTTTCATAAAATTACCCACTTTCACTAGGAAAGCGGCTGGCTCTAGTGACCCGTCATTTGCCATATCAAATACAGTAATACCTAGAAGTAGCCAAGGTATGCGAGTAGTGCAATTGGGTCTTTTTTTTGCCACAAGATCTGCTTTAATGAAGTAGTCTCTAGATAATTAAATATCGTATTATACTTTTTTTTAACAGTAGTACACTACAAGACAAACCAAGTTTAGAACAATGACCCATTATTGACTCAATACTATAAAAGGTCTATACAAGTACCATAAGTGGTTAGGACTTTATGATTTGTATATATAACATCGGAAAAGCTGAGCGGAGCTGAACAAAAGCTGACTGTCTAGGATAAAACTTTATTCCTGGTACTGTTTTTAATCCTTTTGTTCATTAACTTGCTTTGCATCTGCTTCTTCTTGCAATCTCTTAGCCTTGTCTTCTTCGTCGGAAGCCATCTTCTTGACTTGTTCCATGATTTCACGATTAGCCTCATCATCTTTTGGAGCTTCTAACACGGGTTCCTCCTTTGGAGCTTCTAACACGGGTTCCTCCTTTGGAGCTTCTAACACGGGTTCCTCCTTTGGAGCTTTGTGAACTTCGGCTGGCTTAGCATCAATAATGACATTTGGGTCTGCTTTAATCTCTTGCTGGGCAACAGGCTCTTGGACATTGTCTTCATAATCTCTATCGTCCTTCCTGGCTTCATTACTGCTTTGTGCAGCTTCATCTTCGGTACCATCGGTTTCCACGACGACTATTTTACGGTTTTCAGACTCGTCGGTCTCTCTTGGCCACAATTTATTAACAGTTGGTGTAGGCTCGACAATGTAGTCCTCCTCTGTTTCTGTCTTGTAATTCAAGCTTTTGTATAGCTTCGTGTCGTGGTAGTAAGTTGAACAATCGTAACCCCAACTGCCTAACCATTTTGATTGATCACACAGGCTTTGAGTCCATGGAGTCCCATAAACAAGAGGTAGATGAGTAGAGAAAAATTGCACTGCTAAGACGACAAAAACACTCAAAGCGACCCAACCAGCTTGTTTATTAGCTTTCAAAAGGAAAGAAACCACTAGATCTAACCCATGGCCTAACGCTAAGATACCGAAGTAGTAACTTGGGAAATAAGAATTAATGTACGCTTTCTTATCTAGCAGAATGTATGGTATCAAATGTAACACAAAACCGACCAAATACTCTACAGTTTGAATATTATAATTCAACAAGTAAGTGTCTTGTAAAATTGCATTGCCTAATTGCCATGAGACTAATTGGTACGCAGTAGAGGCTGCAAAGATTACAATGAATAGAGCAACGGCCCACCATAACATTGCGTTTCCTAACAAGAATACGTTCAAATGGTTTCTGGACAAAAACTCAATACCGTCTTGCAAAAGTGGCCAAGTAATAGCATCTGATTGGAACTCGTTAGCGTTATCATTATTTTGATTCTCCTTTCTAATCAATTTGTGAAGCTCCTTAAATTTTTGCCAGAAAGTTGGAGTTGGGTAAGATACTCTTTCAGCGGATTCAGGTAGGAACATATGTTCGTTTGATTCTATAGACCACAATGTCAAAGGTTTAATACCGGAGTGAGCACATGAAACTTCTTGTTGTCCAAACCCGACCTCATCAGTTAATTTGGTAGGGTGAGAGAATAAGTAACAACCAGTCATACCGTGTTTTAGTCTGAATTTAGTTTCCACGGCTCTGACAACTTCTTGGGCAGGGCCAGGTGCCGATGCTTCCTTGTCTATTTCAATAGTCCAATCATCGTTAGCATCACCAAGGAACCCAGTGAAACCGTAACAAGAAACTTCCTTTTGCCAATCAGAGTTTTCAGAGACAGGTGGTTTATGGTCATGGGAGTGCAATCTACAACCGGAGTTATGCAACAATCTAATCTTTGTCCCATCGGTGATGTTTTGGAACCCAGAAATCACGGCACCAGGTTCTTCATACAATTCAACGGTCCATTCATTGGCTTCGTTGTAGTAAGGGTATAAAGTGATTTGCTGTTGTTTCGAGCCATGCTGGTAAAGGTGGTAATGGGAATGTAAATAACCACCAATGGTGCCAGTGTGTCTAATAGTGACAGTAGAACCCACACCGACGTCGGCTTTCACAGTGTCCACAACAGTGTTACCTTTCAAAATATTTCTGTACCCTTGACTTAATTGAACAGCAGCGTCATTATGTGTAGTCAACTTCTGAACGTGAAGAGAGAAGATTGATACATAAATGACAATTGGAATCAAAAACAAAATGGCGACTTTAGAGAAAGTGTGCTTGATGCTTGGGAATACCGGCTTGGAGACATCACCGATCATTAAGACCAATCTTAGCGCCAAAGAGAAACCAATCCAGACCAAAGTCGAGATACCAATCCATTTAGACGAGGTAGTGAAACCTACGAATACAGCACTCAACAAAAAGAAAACGTAGGACTTGGAAGATGCACTGTGGTACAATTGTGATCTTTTGAACAAGTAAACGGCCAATGCCACGAACAAAAGTACAGGAGAGTCCTCCATCATATGGCGAGCCACGGTAACCTGCGAGTTCTCAAAATTGAACGCCATAGCCACTGCAAAGGCAACTAAACTCTTCACACCAGATGAACGTAAAGTGCTGTATAATATAGCAGCAATCCCAGCAGCAGAAACACCAGAAACAGCTCTTAATGCAAAGAGAGGGAAATCCTTAGGATAGTATCTACCGACATTGGTAAACTCGAAATCACCCTTATACCCCATGAACGAGGCTATATAGGAGTAAACCAATGGGATAAAAGGTGGGTTTCTCGAGATAAAGAACGAATTGTTCAAGTAATTGTTCAAGGTGGTTCCCAACTCTTTTTCATTGAAAACAATTTGTCTAGTACCAGTCAGCTTATAGAACTTGGTGGCAATCGAAGTCGCTAGGATGATAGCCACAAAGAGCTTGTCTGTGACGCTACAGGAAGCACGTTTCTTGCGCAATTCCTTTGTAGGTTCAGAAACAACAAAGGCCCTCTTAGGACCGACTTTCAAATCGACTTCCGGCACGTCGTCCGTCGCCTTCTTAGCTGTCTTCTTAACAGACATTACCACAAAAAACTATGACTCTGAAACTGTCCCGCTTAAAGACCCATTGAAACTAATGGGAAGAAACAGTGTTGAAGATTAAAAGTTGTAGTTAATTACACGTATACACTTTTCTTAAGATATTTATTTGTTTAACCACGCGATATCCATTAACGCATACAAAGAGCTAACCACGCAGAAACTTATGCCTGCGAGCCATGAGGGCCATTATGCTATGTGCGTAAAGCTTGGGGATTCGTCTATCCAACTATGTAATTCGTACTACCTTGATTTATTTATTTGGTCGAGTAAACGGGGAAGACAAAGTTTATGTCGACTGGGCCACTTGTTCCATGGTTTGTGTAACTTTTGCGGCGAAACTCTCTGTATAATCTTCCCAATTGGAGTGGTAGCCGTCACAGTTAAAGTCCCAAGACTTTAAGAGTCTTGATTTGTGGCAGAGAGATCTTGTCCATGGGAAAGCGTAGATTAACGGTTTGTATTGGTAGAAGCAAACTGCACACATAACGAAAAACAAAACCGAGGCAACATAACCGACTGCGGGTTTTCTCTTTATTATGACACTTGATATCGAGTCTAACCCGTGCCCAAGGGCTAGGATCCCAAAATAGTATGCTGGTAAGTAATGATGTAAAAATAACTGACGACCCATTAGGAAGAAAGGTGCGTAATGAAGAACAAATCCAAGTAAGTAGTGAATTACTTGCACATTGAAGTTCAAGTAGTGAGACTCGAGAGTGTTGACTCTGTGAGTCTGCCACCGGACAAGTTGGACAAACGAGGCCACGGCGAAAATCACAACAAAGGCAGTAGTGGACCACCACGACACGATGTTCCCAAACAGGTACACTGCTCTATTGTCACGAACCCAGTAGTTGATCCCCCTGGTTAAAAATGGCCAAGTGTAAGGTTCAGATTGGTAGTAATGAGGGGTGACTAGATTCTTGTTAGCTGTCCACATCACATCATGGGACTCCAAAAACTTTTGCCAAAAATTTAGTTTCTTGTACGAGACCAATTCTACGTCCTTGGGAAGTAGCTTGTTGTCGTTCTTTTCGATTTGCCATAGCGCAAGGTGTCTCTTACCTTGCGTGGCGCAGGTGACTTCCTGTTGTTCAAACCCCCAGTCTGGTAACCTGACATTGTGTGAGAACAGATAACAACCTGACTTAGCGTGTCTCAATCTGAATTTCGTATCTATCACCATGACATACTTCTGCGCGTCGCCGGGCACAGACCGGTCCTTGTCAATCTCCAAGATCCAATCATCGTTTGAATCACCTTCATATCCAGGGTTACCGTAGGCGGATACTTCCTTCTGCCAATCACTAAACTCCGAGACTGGTGCTTTATGATCATGCGAATGTAGTCTCTTAGTGGTCTGTGCATGCATTAACCTGATTGTAGAACCGTCAGTTATATTTTGGAAATCTGCCAAGGTGACCGCTGGTGCCGAGTTTAAAGCAATGATCCATTCACTATTCATATCAACGTGTGGATACAAAGTGACCTGTTGTTGTTTGGAACCACCAGGGTAAGCGTGAGGGTGAGAGTGCAAGTACCCACCGTGCGTTCCGACATGAGTTATACTCACTTGAGAGTTGACTCCAACGACTCTTGGAATATCGTGAGCCAACAGATTATCCGTGAGACCCGCTCTAAACTCTGGTGAGAAATGGCTTGCACCCAAGTCATATATTGGCAATGCATCGAAATGGATCTTGAACGACCAAGTGTAGATACACAACGGAACCACCAACAGCAATGCGAATTTCGAGATAGCAACAGTGACGATAGACTTCCAAGGTCGACGCAGGTCGCCCACCATGAACCAAAGTCTCCAAACACAAAGGAAGCCAATCCACGCTACAGTAAAGAGACCCACCCACTTGGACGACAAAGCGAACCCCAGTGCGACACCACATGCCAACAAGTGTTTGTACGCCTTCACCGACTCTGGTGGATACAATTCGTATTTCTTGAACGAGTAAGTCGCCATAGCGATAAAGAAGATCAATGGCGAGTCGAGCAAGATGTAACGAGAGATGGTCACAAACGAGTTCTCAACGGCCAAGACCATCGAAGTGCAAAATGCCACAAGAACTCTCACTCCGGAGGCACGCAGTGTGAAGTACATCAGCACCACAGTAAAGAGACCCAGCGTGGCTGAGTAGAATCTCATTAGCACGTAAGGCGTGGTCTCCGGAAACTTGTCACCAATACTCTCAAATTGGAAAACACCATCGAACCCGCCCAATTTCCCGACCCATGCGTACAACATCTTGGCCATTGGAGGATGAACATCCATGAAATACTTGCCCCGAATGTAATGAGACGCAAACTTACCGAAATGGACTTCGTCAAACACCACACTATCAGGGTACTCTAACCCATATAAACGAATGACACTTGTAATAACGATCAAAACGAATACCAACACACGTTCATATCGTGTAGTCACCCCACGGACAGCGGGTAGCTCCTTACTGGGTTCACTAGAAAGGTAGGGCCTCAATGGACCTTGCAAAACCGCTACTTCAGGTACTGGGTCCGAGTTAAATGATGGGTCGCTCGTACGGGTCCTCACCTTCATAGACGCACGTTTCTCGTTAGAAGCGTCCATCCTGCGGTACCGATCGAAATTATGAACTCAAATGGACACAATTGACTGATTTTGAACACACAATTGACCTATGATAACACTCTAATGTGAACACTTGTACTACCCTTCACCCTAGTGCCAACGGATGCTTCGTGCACTGAGCCAACTGGCCTTTTCAAGGCCCTGTGACCAAAAATTTTCAGATTTGTCCCAATGGGGTAATTCCACGGGCGGCCTGTCCTGGGTTCGACTCTTGGCAGGATCTGCTACTGTTTTGTGGGCGTGCACTGCTCAAGTTCCACGCTCTGGAACTTGAGCGTGAGCGGTGGATCGATCTTCCCGTGCTCATGGAGGGGGAAACATCAGAGGCGGGGACATGGGGCGGAATGGGGCACTAAGGGGCTACAGTGTGCAAACACCACCTATAACGTCGATGGGGGGGTTTGAACTCACGTGACAGTGATACCATCATCACGTGCTTCGCACGTGACTGTATTAAAGTCACATGATATACACGTGATCTGCTGCCCACCCGTGCAATTGTGTTAATAAGGTGGCAAAAGCCCGTTAACCACCACTTGACACTGTTGTATCGCAGTGTATTTCAGTGGATGGTCATCGAGTCTACCCTTACAAGCATCACGGGCGACTGCAATTACTGATATATCGAACGATGTCGGCGCTAGAGCGAGCCAGGGAGCTGGCTACGAAGGGAGACGTCTCCAGTGCGGAACAAGCATATTTGGACATCTTGCAAAATGAGGCTCAGGTAGTCCAGGATCAGAAGTCAAAGAATGAGCTGGAGTTGTGCATTATGGAGCTGGGTCAATTGTACGTGAAATCTGGCGACAAAGCCAAATTACGCGATTTCATCCCACAATCTACTGAATACATGTTGCAATTTGCCAAATCCAAGACTGCTAAAGTGTTGAAAACACTTGTGGAGAAGTTTGAGGAAGTCCCCGACTCGTTGGATGATCAGATCTATGTCTGTGAGAAGAGTATCGAGTTCGCAGAGAAGGAGAAAAGAGTGTTTTTGAAACAGACGTTTAACGTGAAATTGGCTACGTTGCACTACAAGAAAGGTCAGTATAAGCTTTCGTTGGCTCTGATTGATGGGCTGCTAACAGAGTTCAAGAAATTGGATGACAAACCTTCTTTGGTGGACGTCCATTTATTGGAAAGTCAGGTTTATCACAAGTTGAGGAACTTAGCGAAATCTAAAGCCGCGCTAACGGCATCCAGGACCGCAGCTAACTCAATATACTGTCCCTCATTGACAATGGCCGAGCTGGATCTGATGAGCGGGATATTACATTGTGAGGACAAGGATTACAAGACAGCTTTTTCCTACTTTTATGAAAGTTTCGAGGGATTCCATAACTTAAACACTCGCAACTCGTATGACAAAGCGTGCCAAGTGCTCAAGTACATGCTGTTGTCAAAGATCATGTTAAATTTGATAAACGAAGTGAAAACCATCTTAAACGCCAAATACACCAAGGAGACTTACCAATCCCGTGGGATCGACGCCATGAAGGCTGTGGCTGAGGCCTACAATAACAGATCATTACTGGAGTTTAACACTGCGTTGAAGAGTTATGAAAAGGAGCTTATGAGTGATGATCTGATAAGATCTCATTTTAATGCATTATACGATACGTTACTCGAGTCTAACTTATTCAAGTTGATCGAACCCTTTGAGTGTGTAGAGATCTCGCACTTGTCCAAATTGATTGGGTTGGACGCAGAACAAGTCGAAGGGAAACTATCCCAAATGATCCTGGATAAAGTGTTTTACGGTGTCTTAGACCAAGGTAACGGATGGCTTTACGTTTATGAGACTCCCGACCAGGATGCCACTTACGATTCGGCACTAGAACTGGTGGGCCAGCTAAACAAGGTCGTAGACCAACTGTATGAGAAGGCTAGTGCTCTATATTGACCATAATATATAATCACAACACGTACATAACTATTAACTCTCCCATTAACCTGTTTGCCTTGCACTAGTCACTCTATCGCTCAGAGCACCATTAACTTTAAGTTGCAATACCCTGATAAGAGAATGTCTGGCGAAGAAGCTCATGGGGACAAGAACACCTTTGGTCGTCGAACTTGGAACCTCGAAGAGTATGGCTCGTCACACTCACGACCTAGCGATGAGGACAAGTTTGATTCATGGTCACAAGAAGAATTAGTGCAATTGAAACAGAAATATACGGACTACAACTTACTGATGAAGGTTGCTACGTCTGAATTGAACCAGAGAGTGCTCACTAGTGGTGTGAGCGAGTTCAAGAAGGGGAAACAGTTTGGGTTTTATTGTCAATTATGTGATCTGACGTTCAAGGATTCGTTGCAATACATTGAACATTTAAACCATAAGAGGCACCAGATAAGATTTGAGAATGTGTTCCACGAACCGTTGGTGCTAGATTCAAGAGACAACGAAGATGTACCACCGGATGAGCTTGACCAGGAGTACAAAAAGATAATCCAGTTGTTCCTGAGGAAACATCAACCTCCAATCAAGAGTTCCAACCCTCGTAAGAACAAGAAAATACGAAAGATTGAGACCGCCACTGAGGTGAGCGAATCGATGGGGTTCTCTAAGTTTGGTTCTTCTAAGAGGTAACTATACATATGTGACTGTATATATTACAAATCCACTATGGGGCCTGAACCTATACTCCTCCATGTAGTCATATCAACGTTCCAATTACGCCATTTATCAAGCATGACCCTGTCAACCTCAGGGGTGACCACAGTGTCTCCTTTGATGCTTTGAGAACTTTCCATTCCCGGTGCTGGCGACGTGGATTTATTGAAATCTGCTAATCGGAAAGCGCTGGGAGCAGGTTTGTTCAACGATTCTTTCAAGTCCTGGATTGTAGATTGCAAAGTATGGATTTCTTGGTCCTTAGACTGTAGCAACTGTTTCGTTTCTTCTAGTTCCATCTTGAGTTCATCAATTGTGGACTCGAAGTCGATGTTAGAGAACTTAAGGCTTTTGATCTCCTGTTGGGCCTTTTCCAATTCTAATTTCAGTTCATTAATTTCAGTTTCCTGCTGTTCCTTAACAATGGAGGCCATGAAGTCAGACTCTCCTTCTTGTGTGGAGAACAAGTCTGTCTCGTTGTCACTGGCGGAAGGTTTTGGTTTATCAGTGGATGCCAATGGTTCAGCAGTTTTGGCAGAATCAGTAGTATCCTTCTGGGCATTAGTCGCTAGAGCTTGAGCTTCCTCCGTAGGAGTTTCTTCAACCTGAGCTTCTTCAACCTGAGCTTCTTCAACCTGAGCTTCTTCAGGCTGAGCTTCTTCAGGTTGAGCTTCTTCAGGTTGAGCTGCTTCAGGTTGAGGTTTAGCATCCTGCTTGGGTTCAGGCTCTTTTACAGACTCAATTTCTTTGGTTTCATCGTTTGAGGATTCTGTTCCAGTGGACTCTTTGTCCAACGGCTCCTCCTGTGGCTCCTCCACTGGCTCAGATTTTGCAGGCTCAAGCGAGCTCTCTTTGCTCTTCTTCTTATTCTTCTTCTTCTTCAGCTCCTCCACCCGCTTGCGTGCCTCCTCCAATTGCTTTGCCCTCTTGTCCTCGTCTGCCATGGTCACACTCCACTAACTCGTACTGCCCTCTCCCCGTGGCTACAGTGGCACAGCCTTAAGTTAGGTATAAGAAGTGATTTTAATATAAAATTCCACTATTGCACAATCCACACTCCAAAGAGAACCGTAACAGAAGAATATAGGTTCAATTGCATATCGAACAACGATGGATTTGACTGTAGATCCAAACTTGAAATCATTGATTGAGTCCCAGACCCACCGCTGGGTGTTTGTTGGTGGGAAAGGTGGTGTCGGGAAGACCACTTCGTCGTGTTCCATTGCCATCCAAATGGCTTTGAAACAACCTTCCAAAAAATTCCTACTGATCTCTACAGACCCTGCACATAACCTGAGTGATGCCTTTGGCGAGAAATTTGGTAAGGACGCCAGGAAAGTCACTGGGATGGACAATTTGTCCTGTATGGAAATTGACCCATCTGCTGCTTTGAAAGATATGAACGATATGGCCGTTTCACAGTCCAACAATGGCAACGGTGGAGACGATATTGGCAACCTGTTGCAAGGTGGTACCATGGCTGAGTTGACTGGGAGCATCCCGGGGATCGATGAAGCGTTATCGTTTATGGAAGTTATGAAACATATCAAGAATCAAGAGAAGGGAGAAGGTGAACAGTACGACACGGTTATCTTTGACACGGCCCCCACGGGCCACACTTTGAGGTTCTTGCAATTGCCCTCTACGTTGTCTAAGCTTTTGGATAAATTCGGAGAGATCACTGGTAAGTTGGGACCAATGTTAAACTCATTCATGGGCGCAGGCAACAACGTAGATATCACTGGTAAATTGAACGAATTGAAGGCAAACGTCGAACAAATCAGACAACAGTTCACAGACCCAGAGTTGACCACGTTCGTATGCGTGTGCATCAGTGAGTTCTTGTCTCTTTACGAGACGGAACGGTTGATTCAAGAATTGATCTCTTACGACATGGACGTCAACTCCATCATTGTGAACCAGTTGCTGTTCTCTGAGTTTGACCAGGAACACAACTGTAAGAGATGCCAGTCGAGATGGAAGATGCAGAAGAAGTACTTGGATCAAATAGACGAACTTTACGAGGATTTCCATGTTGTCAAGATGCCTCTATGTGCGGGAGAAATCAGAGGTTTGAACAACTTGAAGACATTTTCGCAGTTCTTGTACAAGGAGTATGACCCTGTTACAAACGGTGAGGTGGTCTACCAATTAGAGGACAAGAATTGAGCGTGATGGCATTGCCTCTTTATATATGTATTATATATGTATAAATTGATTTATCACCTACTGTTCTCACTTGCTCGAGTAAGACAACTATCTAGGTTGTTTGAAGCCCATTGAAGCACACTGGTAGTTGCGATGAATTCTATGAAGAGAGAGCTTTCGTCTCATGGCGGTCTTGTCACCAAGAGACAGCAGACGAACTTGCAAGAATACGTTGATCCCAGTCAAGTCATTGCCACGCTAAACAGTTTGATCCCTGGAAAGGAGAACCAGCTGCAGATCCTAGACCAACCAGTCACAACGGTAGGTAGGAGCCGTTCATGTGACATTGTTTTAGAGGAGGCAGACATATCTACAGTTCATTGTGAGTTTAAGATCATTGAAATGATGGTTGACTCCACGCAACGGAAGTTGATCAATATCGTTGATAAGAGTCGCAATGGTACGTTCGTGAATGGCAACAAGCTGGTGAAGAAAGATTGTGTATTGAAAAATGGTGATCGCGTGGTATTTGGTAAGAGTTGCTCATTCTTGTTCAAATACTCCATGGACTCGCATGATTCGTTTGAGCCGATGGAGCTAAGTTCTTCTCCTTCCATTAGTTCAAATAACGGTGAAAGAAAGATAGCTCAGTTTAGAGCTCTATCTTTTTTTGATAAATACGTTTTGGGCAGGGACTTGGGTACTGGGCATTACGCTATAGTGAAGGAAGGTAAAAATAAGAGGACAGGCCAAACTGTGGCAGTGAAGATCTTTCATCCGCAACAGAACGACGATGAGAAAAAGAGTAAGCAGTTTAGGGAGGAGACCAATATCTTAATGAGTATACATCATCACAATATTGTTAATCTTTTGGATAGTTTTGTGGAACCTATTAGTAAATCTCAAATTCAGAAATATCTGGTCTTGGAGAAAGTTGACGACGGTGAATTGTTCGACAGAATCGTAAAGAAGACAGCTCTGGGTGAAGACGAAGCAAAAGCAATCTTTTCACAAATATTAACTGGTGTTAAATATTTGCATGACCAGAATATTATCCATAGAGATATCAAACCTGAAAATATCCTTTTGAATATTACCAGGAGAACCTCGCCAGATGAAAAACAATTGGGACCTTGGGATGAAGATGAAATAGACATCCAAGTGAAAATTGCAGATTTTGGCCTGGCTAAATTTACAGGTGAATTACAATTTACAAACACTCTATGCGGTACACCTTCCTACGTGGCACCAGAAGTGTTAGTGAAGAAGGGCTATACTTCGAAAGTTGATATGTGGAGTGCAGGTGTCATTTTGTATGTCTGCATGTGTGGATTCCCGCCGTTCAGTGACCAATTGGGACCACCATCGTTGAAAGATCAAATCTTACAGGCCAAATTTGCTTTTTACTCTCCATATTGGGATAAAGTAAATGATATGATCTTACATCTAATCTCAAACCTGCTGGTTTTGGATTCTGAGAAAAGATTCACAGTTGATGAGGCTTTGTCGCACCCTTGGCTAAGCGATGCTTTGGACAATAATACTAGCAATTTAGTGAACAGCCATATGGAGAGGTTACAATTGACCGATGACAAATTGCCAAAGACTTATACGGAATTATCATGTCTATAATAATACTAATAAAATGCATCTATACAAAAATACGTAAATATATACACTGGCTTTTGAAACCAGCGAATGGGAAAATAAAACGTTAAAAGGAGCACCATAGCAACAACAACTAGAAAGATTGAAACACTTACTCTTCATCCGTGGTTACCATTTGCTAAAATGTTCTGTCTTCTCTTGAAGCTCTTTCTTAGTTTTCACTCTCATGTAGAAGATATCACAATTCTTATTAGAGCATAAAACTTCGTTATGCAAAGTGCCGGCACATCTCTGACATTGGGTCCACAGTCTCGCAAAATTCTGTTGAAGATCTCGTAACTGATACAAATCTTTGATGTATAACTCTCCTGATTTTGATTGACAATCTAAACATAACGTTCCTTCATTTTTCTTCAAAGGTCTTCTACAACTCTTGCAAACGTCAACTTTTTTCACAAACCCCATTAAACCACCTTTGGATGAACTGGTATTAATCTTAATGGATTTCACAACAAACATCGAGTTAGCCTGCTTCTCACCAATAATAGGTGCTATAATACTTATGATTGGGTTCTGTAGCTGATTCGTCAAGTAATATTTGGAATCCACTTGTAAGTTATGCTCCAATACATAAATAGGGTCCTCTGCTCTATTGTATAGTTTGTCGTTACCACCAGTAATAACGTAGTCCACACGGTCACCAACGTTATACCCGACACCATCTCTCTTCTTCATCCTTTCAGATAGGATAGCATGCGGTTGTGGGTTTGTGTAATTTGGCGCCAATGTCTTCGAGATGATCAGTTTCGAGATATCAATCTTGTTATGAAGAATATCATCAATGACAGTTTTGACAAATGCTAAAGCGCCGTCCACATTCCTATCGATCAAGATTTTTTTCAATACTTTGTTCATCACAATGGAGACTAGTGAACAGGAATCACGACGGACAGAAGCTAGACCCTTTTGATCAAGTTTATCATATTTTTCGGGACGTGTCCAGTACAAACCAGCATATCTTTTCTTATTGATCAGTAAATATGGAAAGTATGCCTTTTCGAACTCTAAATTTATTGGGTGCTTGAATAATTCTGAGACGAACGCTGCAGCTTCAGTTCCCAACCTCATAACCTCTGTTAAATCATTAGATCCGAATTTAACCATAACAGAATCTGTATCACCGTAAACTACCACCGCATCGTGATCGTAACCATGCTTTTTGGTATATTTATCTTCGACAGCATTCTTAGTCTTAAGAATCATATTACGGCCAAACGCTGTGACAGAAGAAGATATAGCTAGACAAGGTAATTTACCCACAGTAGCACCAGTGAAACCGTATACAGAGTTAGCAGAAATCTTAAGAGCTAATTGCCTACCATTTAGGACATCTCTTTTGAACGGATCTGTCTCATCTTTAAGGTCCTTCTTTGCTCTTTTCCTTGCTTGGATCAATTCTTCTAAAATTATTGGAAGAATACCTTTCTTCTTCTTTTCTGTGACAAAATAGTCACCGTTTGGTGTAATAATGTAGTCCTCATCCTTCACTAAAGACATCCTTTCCACCATAGCTTTGTTAGACAGCGTGGTATAACATAAGTTATGAGCCATCATGATACTGGGGTATAAAGAATTGAAATCCAACGTGGCGATGGGCACGTCATAATAACCACGAATGGGCTCAATAACTGTAGCACCTTCATATTGATCATCAGAGCCTTGTGATTGCATATTTGGAATGACAGTATCGATTTCAGAGCATTTTCTGAACAATTGAGACACAACTTTAATCTGTTGACCTCTTGCCAGTAAGTAGGAGAAGGGAACACCTGTGACACGAGCCATCTCTGTATAATTAACCAAAGCCATTAATTTCTCCAACAGTCGTAAAGGCAAATAGGCATCCTTCAAACAATAAACTGCCAACCGCCTTCTTGTTTCACTGTCACCGTTATACAGTTCTGTAATAATACTATAATGAACGTCCTCTTTCTGTTCACCAAGGAAATGAGCAGAGACAGCATTCAATGTATAGGATCTCAGCTTATATTCTCTTTGCAAGAATTGGAGAAGATCTAATTGCAAACGCCCGTCGATGTTAACATTTTTGGTTTCTCTTGTCCCATAAGCCTTCGATGAGAACGTGGATTCTTTGATATCTTGTCTTACATTAGCCAGCCTACCAAAATATGGGAAGTTATTAATCTTCAAGGCCCTTGCACGTTCGATTAAATATGGAATATCGAAATTCGTGGTATTGTAACCGATTATCACGTCCGGGTCTACTTGAACAATAAAATCACGCCATGCAAGTAACATATCTCTTTCTTCCTCGTAAGAAAATATTTGTGAGCCTGTTATCGGTGCACAGGTCCTCACAGTGAAGACGTTACGAATAAAAGGTTTCTTAGCGCCTGCAATACTCACCACATTAGCTATTTGAATCACTGAGTCATGTTCAGGTTCGGGGAAAATCCCTACTCTTCCGGCACACTCGATATCAAAGGATAAAATACGAAGAGGTGCAGAGAGAGACCAGTCACCTTCTGCAGGGTGTGCAATCAAATCCTGATAATTTATCATTAATTCCAATTGTGCTGTGGAAACTTTGTGCTCCTTCGGAACCAACTGGTATTTACCCCTCGGTAGAGTGATCCACGACATCCCTACAATCCCACAATCGACCATCAGTCTTAAAGGATATGCTAAGTTGTCGTATGACGTGGTCCCATTGCTGAACCACGAATTAAAATTGAGATGCCCTCTTTCAAACGCAGTTCTTACTTTATTCAAGACATTTGGTTGTGTGACACTAACCTTCCAAAACGGTATCTTGGTGTCACCAGAATAACCCCATATCGACTGTTTGGGGACCACCTCAATGGATGCCACGTTATTATCGAACATTTCATTCAAGTATTTCAAAAACTCTTGCCTCTTCGATTCATCCTTGGCGTCTTCCAAGTTAGGTTCTGGAACGTACAAATAATGCTTGAACCCAGTTACATTACAAACAATCGAGTAACCTTCAGAAGTGACCCCAAAGAATCTTACCACAGTAGATGTCTTATTGTCCTGAAAATTAGCTAGCGAACTTTGTTCGGATTCAATCTGTTGGAACGAAATATCATGGCTGTCCGGAGTAAAATCCGCTGGTATAGGAGACCTTGAGTAATTCGAGCTTTGCTCCGCTACAGCGGCAGCATCATGTTCCAACTCTTTCAACTCTTTTTCAAAATCAGTCTCTTTGATGCTGGGATTATTATCACCATTAGCAGCTTTAAAGCCTTGGCTCCGGAACTTCTTGAACGAGTCCGTGGGGATGATCTCAATAGTGGACACTGGTTCACTGCCAACACTGTGATCCTGAGATTGGACCTTCAGCTTTTTCTCATTCGTCGCGTCCGGATCGGTGGCATCTCTGTTCATTGCTTCATTGGGTCTTTTCCAAGCAGAAGTCATGTCTATAAGGCGGGGTTCCAACACTTCTTACACTGTAGTAGCCACTGAACACGATCTCTGCCGTGTTTGACTGTTGTGACTGTGTTAGTGTGGTACAGAGCGTATCTCATCGTGTAGCAGTAATTGGCTTAAATAGTGAATTTAACGCGTCGCGTGTCACTGTGAAGCCCTAACACTACTGAGACGACCATCCGCTAGTGAAGATGATACTCTGGTCCAGGATGGTGGTGGGAGGATCGTAATTGAGTCGTATGTCCCGGCTACAAGGATAGAGTACGGTGCTTATAGCAGTTTTCACAACAAAAATTGCCCCTTCAAATGTTCCAGTTAAAGCTTAAAAGCTTACAGGGTACTTCACAGCCCTTGTAACATGACCATCGTTGGTACAATAGTGGGTTTAGTTCGTATCAGGAGTACTGGGTCCTGTTGTCAGCGTGGCGTCCGCGTCTTTGCGAAAAGAATTTGATTCACTGACTTTTCCATTAAACAGTTTGAACTTGTGTTTGCGACGCTTCTGAGTAGCATTGAAGGGTATTTCCGGAATCAAGAGCATTTCAGAGTGAACCACTGAACAATAATGACTTCGTCTGTGCAACAAGAGTTTGAAGACGCCGGCCAATCGCATCTTTTCAACCATTTTGATAAGCTATCGTCTCTGGAGAAAGATGAACTTTTGAGTAATTTAGACACTGTGTTGCAAAGACAACCTGTCTCGAAATTGATTACCGATTGTAAGGAAGCTGTGGCACTTGCTCAGCATAACTCGGGGTTGCAAGATGATGTAGCTTCTTTGCCCGCTTCGTCGTATCAGACTGTGATCGGCAAACCGGAGTTGGAACAGAAATACATGGACGTTGGCCTTGACGCTATCAAGCGTGGTGAAGTGGGGATCATACTTATGGCAGGTGGTCAAGGGACACGGTTGGGTTCTTCGGCACCTAAAGGTTGTTACGACATCGGGTTACCTTCCAAGAAATCTTTATTCCAGATCCAAGCGGAAAAGATTGTTACTTTACAAAAAATTGGCGGGAACGTCGTCATACCATGGTATGTTATGACCTCTGCTCCAACAAGAGCTAATACTGAGGAGTTTTTCCAATCGAGCAATTATTTTGGACTAAGGAAGGACCAGATCACATTCTTTAATCAAGGAACTTTACCTGCATTCGACCTATCAAGCGATAAATTGCTCTTATCCTCTCCAACAGAGCTTGCCGTCTCACCAGATGGGAATGGTGGGTTGTACCGTGCTATTTTGGACCATGGGTTGTTGAACGATTTTGAAACGAAGGGTATCAAGCATCTTTACATGTATTGTGTCGATAATGTTCTCGCAAAAGTAGCTGACCCTGTGTTCATTGGGTTTGCCATTGATCATAAGTTTGAATTAGCCACTAAAGCGGTCAGAAAAAGAGATGCCCATGAGTCTGTAGGGCTTATTGTCTCGAGAAACAATCGTCCTGCAGTGATCGAATATTCTGAAATCTCGAAAGAATTGGCTGAACTGACAGACAGTGAGGGGCTATTGAAGCTGCGTGCCGCTAACATTGTGAACCATTACTATTCTGTAGATCTCCTGAAAAGACAATTGTCCAATTGGTGCAACAACATGCCCTACCATATTGCCAAGAAGAAAATTGCTAATTATAACAACGTTACTGGCGAATACATCAAACCCACAGAACCAAATGGTATTAAATTGGAACAATTCATATTTGATGTTTTCTCCACGGTTCCTTTGGACAAATTTGGGTGCTTGGAAGTGGAGCGTACAAAAGAATTCTCTCCTTTGAAAAATGCCCCTGGGACAAAGTCCGATAACCCAGAAACTGCTCGTCAGGCATACATGGAGCTAGGCACCAAATGGTTACGAGATGCCGGCGCTACTGTGGCAGACGATGTTCTTGTCGAAGTTTCCAACTTGGTGAGTTATTCCGGAGAAAACTTAGCACAGTACAAGAACCACAATTTTAACAAGAATGATCATATTATTAATTAAAATTTACGTTGCTTCTCTTGACTGTCCAATTTTATAAATCGTATATCATATTTACTGAAACCATAAGTACCAACTGTACAAGGTATACTCAAAAGAATTGTTGTTTGAGACGAATCGCAGTACCAAGTTTATTGATGTTGTTCAGCCTATAGTCATATACAGGTACAAAAAGATGTCAAATTTCTTCCTAAGTGTAATGTATTAAGTTTCCCGTACTCTCTGTCTCCTTTTCTTTTAGTGAGCATGCATAATATTGTAGACAATTATTCGTTAGCTTAGAAGGAAGGTTTAGAATCTGGTGCTTCTTGATTGCTATTACCTTCAGATGTCAGACGCTTATTTCTCGCTACATTCATCAGCTCCATAAACTGCTGCTGCCAAGCTGGATCCATACGTTGAAATGTATTTTTCATAAAATCTTCGTTAGCAAACTCTGATTGTGCGTTGATATTGGGTATATACTGAGGAGGAACCATGTTTGGATAAGATTGATGGAAGAATTGATCAGGAGGTTTGCTAGTATGCTTAGGACTTTGTCCCTGAGATGGTCCATTGTAGGTAACGTTCATATTGTTATTTGGGAATTGATTTTGTCCCGTGTAATTTGCATCTATTATGGGATGAGACTGATGATTCATATCGTAAGGTGATTCACGAGGTTGTGATATTATATCGGTATTATTCCGTGGAACCTCTGATCTATGTCTTACCATTGGATGTTGTACTGCTACTGAGTTGAAATCCTGTTCTGATCCAGAGAAATTGTTCTGAGTTTGTCCCTCTACCTCATATACATTTCTACCCATTCCAGTTGACGGGCTCATATTTGAAGAAGGTGCTTGAAAATTGCCTTGCGGGTGATGTCGATATGTGTGCACAAAGCCCTGTGAATAACTTCTATTAACCCTTGGAGGAAACTGAGGCGGTTGAGGAGGATAATTCTGTTGAGCAACATTCCCTGCATGGTTACCAGAATGTACATCAAAGTTATGCGTGTGATGTGGCACCTGGTGACTTGGTTGATGTTGTTGGTACTGTTGATGCTGTTGCGGAGGAGGAGGATAGAACTGTTGCTGCGGTTCCTGGTAAGGCGTTGATCTCCCTGGAGTTGGCCCTTGAGCACCTCTTGATATTTGCTTATTCATTGCAGGCGGGGCGAGGTTTGGATCATAGAATTGAGCAGGATTATTAGGAATGAACGGATAAGGTTGTTTGAATTGAGACGATTGTGCAATGTTTTCGTTGTATGCGTCTGTATTTAGCACTCTTTGCTCCGCTGATCTGCCCTTGGGCATTGATGGAGACGGTTGTAGTGACTGACCAGAAGACATTTGTGATTGGCCACTAGTAGGAATCCTGCCTGCCTGAGACACCAGGTCCTTCCCACCAAAAGTCGACAAGTCAATGTTATTCATATATAAATCCTGAGATGAGTTCTTGACATCAAACTTGGCCAGCAAATCATCCGATGTATTCTCTACAAACTCATTCAGCAGGTAGAAGGAATGCCACCATTCTAAGAGAAACGTCTCTGGAGAGTTGATAAGCATTTTAGTCTTGCATATATGATCTGGCGATGAGATCTCGCTGGTTGATGGACCTGTAGCGGTTTTCTCTGAATCCTGCAAGTCATCAGCATACGACAATGGCAAATCGGTCTCTCTTAAGAATTGTTTTGCCGTGTCATACCTTTGATTTTCGATAAGGTAATTGTAAATATGAGCATATAATAACTCTCTCGAATTGCTTGCCATGGCATCTGACACTACAATATTCGTGTCAAACAATGGTGTTGGAGGATTCGTATTGGAATCGGCATTTTTGTCCGGTATATCATGCGTAGCATTCGTCGGATCTATTTTCTTCTTAGACTTGCCATTGCCATTCTTCTTGTGCGGTTTCGTAGTATTCGGCTTCGATTCCATTGGATTTGATTCTGCATGGATCTCTTCTGATTTTGCACTTTTTCCACTGAATTGAGTCTCTTGGGATCGTGAAAAGTCCCGTTTCCCGCTCATATAACCAGTCTATAGCAGTATAACTTGCAGAAGAACTAAAGATGAAATTTACCAAATACAATAGATGTGGACACTAAGTGACTCTTTAACGCTGTCTCTCGGGAATATTGTGTCTTCCACAGTCACCAAGCCCAATGTTACGTCCACACACAGGAAATGGTACGCTTAAGGGATGCTTCGCACGGGGATTCTACTCACAAACCAGTCTTGAAAGTGGATTTGTTTCTTACTAATGAGTCGTTCTAAATAAATACTGAAAAATTCGTGCCAAAGTTTGACACCAGTCAATGGCACCATCTGGGCCCAGTAGTCAAGTAGCAAGAGCTGTCTAGGCGGTGGAAGATAGTCTGGGGCTGGTGGTAGATGCTCAATTGTCCAGTGGAACGTAACAGGCAATGTTGCGTGCTAAATTTACCAAGAAATTATGGTTCCCATTTGTAAGAAATTTCCGGATTCTTGCCATTGAGAGCTCCTGTGACGATTCTAGTGTTGCTCTCTTGGAGGTGGATCGCCAGTCGGGCTGTTTCGTAGTGGAGAAACACTTGAAAAGGACTTTGAATAGTATTAAAGATGGCGGAATTAACCCAGCGGACGCTATCAATCACCATATGAGATCGTTGCCATTGCTACTGGGAGAAGTTTATGATCCAGGATGTAAACCTGACATGATATGTGTGACTAGAGGTCCTGGAATGACGGGCCCTCTCTCTATTGGATTGAATCTAGCAAAAGGGCTGGCTTTAGCGGGTCAAATACCGTTGTTGGGGGTTAACCACATGCTGGGTCATCTTTTAATGCCAAGGATGAATGGCAAGATCCCATTCCCGTTTGTCACTTTGTTAGTGAGCGGTGGACACACCATGTTTGTGTTGAGTCATTCACCGACTCAACATGAAATTCTTTGTGATACTATTGACATTGCCGTCGGGGATTCATTAGATAAGTGTGGTAGAGAGATTGGGTTGAAAGGGATCATGATCGGTAAAGAACTAGAAAGGGAAGCTGTTGTCTCGCCAGATCGACAGAAACCTTTGTTTACTAACCCACTGACTGACCATAAGAGAAGATCAACTGTAGCATTCTCGTTTGCATCCTTTGTGTCACAAGTGAAGCAGTACCTGAACACAAACTCAACGTCACTGTCTAGGCAGGAACTGGCTTATGAGATCCAGGATAGTATTTTCCAACATATTATCACGAAGTTGAAACGTTCGTTGGATTTTTACCATGATAGACTCACAAGTGTCGACCATTTCGTTGTATCCGGCGGCGTCAGTAGCAATCTACATCTACGATCCATGCTGGAAACGCAATTAGCGGAACACTTTAATCATTTCCACTACCCTCCTCTTGAATATTGTACGGACAACGCCGTCATGATCGGTTGGGCAGGGTTCGAACTGTGCCGTCATCAGGGCCGGATCCTTGAGAGCCCCATGGATATTGCGCCTTTAAGGAAATGGCCCCTGGACAAGTTACTGGAAGAGAACTGAAATAAAGCAAAGTTTGGTAATGTCCAAACTGCCTTGTAAATATATGCATTCTATAAAGGAAAATACCTTGTTTCACTTTGTGTCGTCAATGAACGGTTTCGTGATGTTGAATCGTTCCAGCAGTTTCTTCCACGTTGGGATGTCCAATTGAAAGATTATATGGTTTTGTAAGAGATTATCGCGCGTCCCAGCAGCTTTGTCCTGCGGTTTGGCTCGAATAGTGGGGAACTCCTCGTTCTCATCCTCTTCTAGCATAACACGCCCTTCTTTGATGAGGAAACTCGTGTAGAACAAGTTTTCTACCGATTTCGCAAAGGAGTTTGGATCCAAAGCAAATTCAAACAGGTTTATTGGCTCCTCTCCCTTCAATTGTTTCAATTTCTTGAAACACCGATGCACATATGCCGGGGTGGTCATATCAGTCGAGTCTCTCAAATGGTTGGCACCGACTTGTTCCGCGGTAGTCTTCTCACCGATGGAACTCTCCACGTCCCTGTTCCGCACGACATTAGCCCTCACTTTCTTCTCTAATAGCAACGGGCCCAGCAGATGGTCAGTGGTGGGTGCATGCGAGCTTAGCCCATTGAACAGGACACCGAGTTTGAACCAATTGAACTGTTTGAACCCGGAATATTTGGCGAATTTTTGCAAGTAACCTTTCTTGAGGTTCAATTGCCGTATCCTCTCGCCATGAGACTGGACACCGTCATCTTCTTGCACCTCAGGGGTAGCCTCCTCACTGGGCTCGACCGTGGCACCGGGCACCGCCATCGTCTCTTCGATCCTGTTGATCTCAAAATAATCTCGTAACATGTACCTCTTCATAAACAGCAGCAAATCGTCTAAATTCACCAGCGTCTTGTCGCTTCGGAGCGCCAAATTGCGCACACTGATCTCCGCCAGCTCGCTGATCGTCAGCATCGTCCTGGCATCGTGAGCAAAGATCCCGTTGTTCTGCAACCCGCTGGTCTGGCCAAATAAATCGTCCACACCTTTCAAATGAGACCGAGCAATACTGATATCCCCGGACCTCATCGCCTGCGCCTTGCTCGTCACTAAATCGTTCTCAAACTGCCTGTAAGCTTGCAAAATCTCAAACTCCTTCCCCGTCTCCCGCGTGTCCACACTGCCATTCTTCGCCCGTTTCGCACCATTCGACTCGGAAACACCCCGCTCCTCAGCACCACGCTTCATTGCCATCACCACAGATCCCTCTACCACAGCACAAGCCCGCCCACAGAGCCCACAGATCACCTCTTCAACTCGCTCCGTTCGTCCGTGATGGGCAGCTCTTTCAATAAACTGTTAAAACCCCGTCTCACGTGATGTTCGCAAAAGGTTTAAAGGATTCGTTGACGTTTGGTTGAAGCGACGCTTCCACCGTACACTTGGAGGAGCTTTGCACTGACAGGAGCGACGAGTGAGTGTGGATATTGGTGGGTGTGCGAGAGCGCCAGAGTATTTGAAAGGTGGTGTCTTAAAAGGCGAAGTATATGTGTGTTTAGACGGTGTTTATTCGATAAACTTGTTTTCGCATCTGGGAATTCGAAGTAGCACGCTGCCATAATGTCCAATTTCCCGAGTGATCAGGACGTGTATCGGCAGTATAATGAAGATTTGATGAAGGGGAGCGGTTCTACGGGCCAGTTTGGGAAGGTTTCGGGGGAGATGGGATTCCCGAATGAGTACGGGAGTTACTACGATGAGGAGCCTCGTGGGAGCATGTATGCGAAGAACGAGAGCGAGGCTTCGACGACGGAAGGGTCCTCGGAGCTGTCTTCGATCAAGCTGAAGCGGAAGAGAGCTAAGGGCGAGAATTTGGAGATTTTGAAAAGGGAGTTTGAGATGAACCCGAGCCCCAGCATTCAGCAGAGGAAAGAGATTGCGAAGATGATCGGGATGCCGGAGAAGACGGTGACTATTTGGTTTCAAAATCGAAGGGCGAAATGGAAGAAGAAGAAGCTGGTTGAGAACAAATCAGGGAAGAAGACGAGGTCGGCGGATCACAGTGCAGATGACGAGCAGGACTCTGCGAGGTTAGCTATATTTGACAGAGTGCCCTTGGATATCAATAAAAACTACTATTTGATCGACATTTGCTCGATCACCGTGGGGACATGGAATAGAATGAAGAGTGGTTGTATCTCGAAAAGTAATGCCTCGCTGGTGGGCGATTTGAAGAACTTGTCGCCAATATCGATCAACGATCTCATGCTAGAATCAACGGATCTTTTGGTGCTGATCTCTAAGAAGAATTTTGAAATCAACTATTTTTTCAGTGCCGTAGCCAATAAGGCTAGGATACTGTTCCGAATTTTTTATTCGATTGATTCGGTTACGACATGTTCTTTGAGTTTGGAGAACGATAAGGATATCATTACACAATTGAACGATGACACTTCACGAGAGGATTCGTCTAATAGTGCTAACAGATTTGGGGAACTGAAACTGTTCTTGGGTAAATCTCCTAATTTTGCTGTTTATTTCATACCCACAAAGGACCAGGAAGTGGTTTCTAACCAATGGTCTATATGTGAAGATTTCTCTGAGGGGAAACAGGTGACTGATGCTTTCATCGGGGGCTCAAGCTTGCCTCATATTTGCAAAGGTTTACAAGGGTCATTGAAATTTATGAACTCGCTAATTTTGGATTATAAATCCACACATCAAATTATCCCGCCTCCAAGCCTGATGGAGAGCTTCCCGCTAGTATTGGATAACATTACATTGTCTCATGATCAAGAGAGTAACACTAAAAACAATAATAATAATAATAATAATAATAGTAATAATGCTTTCTCCGCAAATGACAGCAATGCATATCTGTATTCAACAACCAGTATACCATTCAACCAGCAACCTCTGCCGCAGACGCATTATGAAAATATCGCTCCAGATAACCAACTAACTCCTAATTTTGTAAATGGTCAAAATCATATGAATTTAAACACTTTGAATGATAGAAAACTCAGTGAGACAAATGGCCAGTTGATGACTTCAGCTAATACGCCTTTGTCAAAACAAGATATTGAGCATGTTCCTTTCACTCCCAATAATTTCTTCTTTGATAACAACCATTTTTTACCACACCCAACTGATCAGAATTTAACAGGTTTCGCAAATGACGGTAACCCAATGTATACAAATAATATGAACCCAACTGGTGATAACAACACAAATCCAGCTTATAACAACACTGATCATTCTGATAATTTGAATTTCTTTTAAACTCTCTCTATCCTTTTATGAAGTTGTTTATTTTTTGCATAATGGCATTCATTCATCTTAACGCAGGTTAAGATGAATTGAATGTTCCCCAACTAGCGAAGAAAAGTATATACTTTCTAGAATTTTCGTAAACTAGTTACTGCTTTCAACTTATATGACAGCTATGTGTCATCATAGTCATCGTTATTATTGGTCATCATTATTTACAAGTTATATTTTCAATGTATTAGTACGTTGATTTTCATGACTTCCTAGTAATAGTATTAGAGTCTATGGTGGCTCCAGTCTCAGCAAATATTTGCTTCAAATCTTCAGTCCTCTCGGTGAAAAAAATCTTCACAGAGTCCTTATAAGCCGGCTTGCTCTTTAACAACGGTTTAATCTTTATAAAGCAACTCAACGCTTTTTCCCATAATTCTAATTTAACATAACAATCAAAGGCCCCCAAGAATGCTTCTACTTGATAGATATCCATACCTAGCTCGAACCACAACAGTGCCTTCTCATAATTTTTGAAATAACTCATCTCTAATTTCCCCAGTTCTCTAAAAGCTTCTTGGAAGCCTTGTCCACAGCATACTTCTAAAAGCGCCTTGGCCCTTTCTGGTTCGAATTGGATATTTATCTGCGAGAGGTAAAAGTAGGATCGGATGCAATCTTCGATTTTCCCGATCTTAACAGCTTCGAGAAATCTCGTTTCTGCTAAATCTCGATGACCTTCATTAAACTCCACTTGTCCCAATTTTTCCAAGATATCACCACGAAATCTAACACCACGATAATTTTCACCTATATCAGTCTCTAGGCATTTCAAATACCATTTTTTACTTTGATGGAAATCATTCTTGGCCAAATTCAAATCACCAATTACTTTTAAAGCCAATGGGTTACCGACTGCCACTAACTCTTGTAACAAGCGGCTGGCATTTTCCAAATCGGCACTGGAATCATTGTTCTTAGGACCTATAAGAGTTTTGTAACACAATAAGGAGACAGCATCGTTATTGCCTAATTTTGCAGATTGTCTTAATAAATAGTCTTCCATTTCTCGTAGCCTCGATGTATCCATCTTCCTAATAGCTTTAGCCTTTGAGAGAACTCTATTCATCAGGAACAGCACCTCTGCATTATCTGCATGTTTACCAGAGACCTTAGCTTCATTGTATAGTGTCTTAAATAATGGAATCAGAGTCCTGGAAGTGAAATTGCTATCCAATTGGAATAAGATTCTGTTAACCAAGTTCTTAGCAGGAAACGCTAATTCAAATGCTAGCATTTACCAATTGTAATCACTATACAAGATTGGCCACAGTGAGCAACAAGATGTGTGTCAATCCAATGGCGAATAAAACGAGAACGTTAGTGCACTCAGCAGAGAGATTATCTTCATTATTTAAATATATACACTGTAGTAAAGACCTTGTTTGACCAAACTTATATAAAAAACCGGCTATGGTTGTTTTATAGCAGCACGTAATTACTACAAATATAGTCATGGATATATAACGCTGTGGGCTAATCGTGGAAGATTTTGATCTCGGAAGGTACAGAAGGATTTGGCAAATCTTTGAAATACTGGCTTTCCAGACATTGCATTGAATTCCATCGTTTCCTTGGATTCATCTCTAACATTCCGGACATAAATTGTAACGCACTCTCACTTGCAGCTATGAATCGTTTTCTAAGCTCATCTCGCGAAGGTGGTGGGTAGATGGTCAATTTATTGTAATTGGCAAAAAAGGACACTTCTGGCCACAGCTTCTCAGTCGGCGTCCCGAGAGCTCTAAATGTAACCTCCATTTGGTCTACGTCATCCTTCCCAGGAAGGTACGGGATCCTTAGCATCAGTTCGGCAAAGATTATCCCGACAGACCATATATCTATCGCGTATGTGTAATGTTTCGCCCCGAACAGAAGTTCAGGAGCTCTATACCATCTAGTCACCACATTGCTTGTCAAAGGATCACGGGGACTCGGTACTGCCCTGGCAAGACCAAAATCTGCCACCTTAATGATGCCATCTGGCGAGATCAGTAAATTATTTGGTTTCAAGTCTCGATGTAGTACAAAATTCCTGTGGATGTGATGGACGCCTCGTAAAGTCATTAGCATCCATGCCTTGATGTCTGCAGGCGTAAATAGTATGTTTTTGTCCTTGATGACCACTTCCAAATCTGTGGGTAAAAACTCCAGGACAAGATTCAAATTATCGTGTGCCATGAAAGTGTCTATAAGGTTAATCACATTTGTGTGCATCAGCTCTTGTAGATATTTAACTTCTCGAATAGCACTCATGTCGAGACCATCGTTAAATTCTGAGGTCTTGATCTCTTTGATAGCAATTTGCCGTTGAGAACTTCTCTGTGTACCTAGATATACCACGGCATAAGTACCCTCACCGACTTTCTTCTCCTTTGAATATTCCATTGACGATTCACAAACGCTTTAAGATACACCAGGTTTCAATTTGAGTCGGTAGATAGCGGTAGGGCAAAGAAGAATTGCTATCGTTACAATACTTATAATCAATGGTAGCAATTGTAATTGAAAAATTTCACGAAGTAGCTCATCGCCCATCTTGAAGGCAAGCCATTGAAGGGTAACGACCAAATATGGTGGCTACTTGCACTCTATGAGTAAGATCGATGGAGAATCAGAAGGATAAAGTGTGGTTTGAACAAGGTTCGACCCTTGGAATTGGTGAAATTGAACGGTACGTGGTGCAATATAATGTGCCAGATTTTGAGTCAGCACCTGCCCAACTGGACTCATTTTGGGTTAAAGTGAAGAATACAACGTTACTAAAGTATAGGGCTGCTTATTTGATGGGGCCGTTTGCATTATATTGTGATATTCGACCGCAAGAGTTTGATCACAAAAGCAAGATTTATTCCACCGCTAAGAAACCTCTATTTGAGCCTTACATGTTGCCGCAAGGGAAACTCGTAGCGGAGCTTTTCTTGCATGACTTGAAACCGCAACATGTGTGGATCATTGATGTGATCAGTGAGGTGATTTTCACAGCGGAATCTCGAGTGAAGTATGAACTTGTTATTGGTTCTTCCAAAAATGCCTTAAGGACCTCTAATCGGTCCAGCAAGCTCCTCGAGAATACTCAATTACGAGTACAGAAATTGACGACACGGGATTTGTGGCCTCCCATAGGGAAACCTCTGTCGTCTCCCAAAGCGGCTATTCATTTGGTTATTGTGACCCACGGGCTTCTCTCTAATGTATCCACAGATTTCTTGTATTTGAGAGAGATGCTTATGTCGTCTACCCAGGATGAGAAGGAAGAGATCATTGTTGATGGGATTAAGGATAACATTGGACAAACTGAGAGAGGTGTCAAATATTTGGGTTGCAGATTGGCAGAATACATCATTGGTAACCTTTATTCCAAGCAAGTCACAAAAATATCCTTTATTGGCCATTCCTTAGGTGGGTTAGTACAGTCCTTTGCCATTGCATATATTGCCATAAAGTATCCATGGTTCTTCAAGAGTGTAACTCCAGTGAATTTTATAATAATGGCCTCTCCGATAGTGGGGCTAGCGTCCAGTAATCCGAAGTATGTCAACTATTCCTTAAACAGGGGTTATCTAGGTAAGACAGGTCGGGATCTAGCATTGGTTAAAGATAATGACGAGGAGTTCCCATTACTATATTTACTAGCAGGAGAACCAACCAGTGGGATTCTTCGTAAGTTCCAGAAAAGGACACTGTATGCTAATGCGACTAACGATGGGATTGTACCATTATACTCATCTGCACTCTTGTATCTAAAGTACGATCAAGTGCTGCCGTTGATCGCTAAGAACAAGCACCACACATCGAAAATTCCCAAGAAATCTGTTCTGGAGTCCTTGAAGAACATAGCCATCCCGATAAGACCCAATGAGGAGTTTCTCTATAATCCAGATCGTAGAGATGGAACCATCCTGCATGACGATATTTACAAATCAAGCGATATAGAGGGAATAGAGGAAATGTATCAGGATACAATACTGAAGCCATATTTGAAACACAGAGAGAAATCGACAGGAGAGAGTTTACAAGCCACAATAGCGAAACGATGGCATGGTAATGGCCTGACTTGGAGGAAAGTGCTAATTACCTCGAAAGCTGACGCCCATAACAATATATTTGTAAGAAGAAGGTTTGCAAATGCTTACGGTTGGCCAGTGGTAGACCATTTAATAAATACACATTTCAATCATGACCAACCCCTGATAAAAGATGGCATTCAAGAGTTGGAACTCGATGCGTTGAACGTAATTGATAATTCTCTTGAACCTAATAAGCTATATTCGTGGCTAATGAAAGTAGAGTTAGAAAAGGATCAAATGGACGGGATCCTGACTACGACAAGCGGATTGCTTCAAAAAACATTTACAAGAAACAAGAAGCATCCTCATTGATCCATTGTATTCATTTGGCAGGTGCGCAAGTTATATTCTTTATATAAAAGCCTGTTGCTACAGTAAAGGCTCTTTGCTCGGTATATTAATAACAGAAATTTCTTAAGTATAAGGCACTAACCAGTCCCACAAACGAGGGTTGAACATTGTCAAGGTACGCGTATAGGTGTCTACTACTAGTATATACTCTACTAATTACTATTAATAACTACAAGCATGGCTGGGATACTTACTGAAGTCCCTGATAAGATCAGTGATGAAGATTTTAAGATTGCTTTAAGGGCTGTCAAAGATGAAGAACTTCCTGACATAGAAGTTGAACTAACCAAAAATCTTAACCATCTTATGAGTAGGAACACACGGTTGAAGAGAAATCTTTCGAAGATCCAACGTGATCGTTTCAACGGTAATACTGTCGACTCTTCTGCTGCTTCAGATATCGAAGAAGAATTAAGGCCTGAAGACTGGCAACAAATGAAAGAATCTGGCCACGACGACGAAAGTATGTATAAGACAGCATTGTCCGAGAACATGTGGCTAGTCGACACTATTCGTAGCAGGATTAAAGCGTTTGAAGAAGAGCAGATTTATAGAACTCAAGGACAAAAATCTGATGCAAATGAAGGGAAGAGTTCTACTAAACCAATTGATACTTCTAATGAAAATTCCCATAACTCTCCTGATGTAGTATATCTATAAGAACTTTATTTTTATATGTTACTATACAATGACAAGACTCGCTGTAAGCTATCAATCGTGGCGCATATGTTGAATTGTGTACGAATGGACTATCACTGCTGTGGCAGTTTGGATGTTCATGGATCTGATCACACCAAACTGCTGGATTTCTAGACACAGATCCAACTCATTCAATAGGTCCCCAGGGATCCCGTGTGCTTCAGTACCTAAGAGTATCAATGATTTTTGTGGGAATTTGTAAGTCGAATTCAACTCCACTGAATTATCCGTTTGTTCCAATCCTATTAACGTATAACCTTCTCTTTTCTTCGCTTGCATAAATTTGGGGATATCTTCAACGGTCACTTCTTCTATGGGCATCCATCTATCGGCTGTGACTGCTACATTTTTGAATTGAGGATGATTTTTGACCTTAATATCTTGAACAGTCATTAGACCTACGCCCAGGACATCGCATAATCTACAAATACCTCCTAGATTGGGAGGCTTATCGACTAATGAGGATAAGACAATCAAATCCGATCTCTTAATATTTTCATTCGACTTCTCGTTGTCCAAATCCATGACTGTTTGCCAAGCGCCGCTCTTGGTCTGCAAATTGCTCGTAGAGTTTGTGCTTTGGGTTAATTCAAAAGGTGAGTTTTGTTCTGCCCCCTGGGTATCTCTCTTCGACAGCCACGTAGATACATCATCTTCACCAATTGGAATAGAAGCATTATCGGTGAAATAATATTTCTGGAAAATTCTTGCAGGTATATATGGCACTTCATGGTCCAATACTGACTTCAACATCCCTCCAAATATGAAAACTAAAGAAAGGTTAGAGTTTGTTTCCCATGTTCTTGCGTCACCAACTCTGTATTTGCCACTTACTTGAGACGCAGTAGCCAAATCATATAAATCTTGGATAATCGATTGTAAAGTCTTATCATCTGCAAAACTTTTTAATAATGGACCATACGACAGCATCAAAGAGTTAGAGAAATGTCTCACTAATGGCTTATTAGAAGTACAGTTAACTAGTAACAATCTTGTAAATTCACTAATAAGATCTTTGATAGAATCTTTATCCTTAGTAGATGTGACTAATAAAGCTAATATCCTTTCTGCACTCACAACCACCGTTGGACGGCTATGGTCATCGAGTAAAGAAAAAATGTAATTCAGCAGATCATTTTGCTCGAGATGTAACTCGCTCAATAGAATCAGAGTTATTGCCCACTCCTTGTATAAACGAATCAATGGAGAAGCTTCGTTCTCAATACTTTGCATGAAAGTCTTGACCATAGCGTCATTGCCATACACTTTTTTGGAAAATCCATCGGAGGAAACCATACAGAAGATCATTAATTGCCATTTCAATAAACGTTCAACTTCTTCAGGTCCATCAATTCTCTTCTTTGATATTAAAAGATTTGTTTCCCATGATAGGAACTGGATTATCTCATGTTTGAATTCTGAACTGAAAGTGTTAAGAGCAGCTACAGTTTGTACTTTTGTGGATTCTTCTTCATTTTGATAAATTTCCAAATATAAACCACTAGAGACAATATCATTCATTGCAAGTTTATGGTCATAAAGTGTAGCTATGACAGGTTTTAGTCGGTTTATTTCATACTCCATTTGAGGTTGGATGAACATAGCAACAAGAACTTCTATTAACCACTTATTGCCTAAACCTGTCTTAAAATGTTTGCCATATTTCGCACTGAACTTCATGATATTGTTACTCAGAGTGGGCAAAAAGTTTCTTCTTGAGTAGCCGTGAGCACTAATTTCAAGATAAAGTGTCTTGAATTTATCCTTTTCTTCATCTGTGCTTAGAAACGAAAGATAGAATAGGATTGTTGGGTTAGATATAGCTTTGATTAATTCCCAATGTGCTCTTCTTTCTTTTAGAACAAGTCTCTCGCTATTGATATCATCCCATATAAGAAATAATATATCAGCTAATGGTTTGACCAATTCAGATAATCCTGGGAAGTTGCCGTAATTGCCGTTAGCACCATCTAAAGCATTGAAAATTGATTGTATCAGGCTCACAATTTCATAATTAGATAGTTTGTTCCCATTGTCTTTAGTGACATTCTGGAGTAAAATATTGGCAAGAGGCAATGTGTCAGATTCGATATTAAAATCTGAGGAAGTACTTGACAGGATATGCTTAATTAGTTCAAAAAATGTGCAATATAATGAGTCTCCAGTTGATTTGTCTAAGTTATTGGTTTTATTGACCTCCATTATTATGGGATATAGCTCTCTAACTTTGGAGTATCTTATATTATGACCTGACCTTTTCAATGTTTCAGAAGTAGTCAACGATTCTAAAAATTTGAATTTTTGTATTGAAAACGTTTCAAACAACTGGCTGCACATCTCATCTAAATTGATGTGCGGTAGAATACCTTCAGAAACACCGTAATGTCTCACAATAGTGTCGACATTTTCAAACTCAGCTTCATCCTGTATTTTAAAATCTCTGATTAGCTGCAAAAGAAATTTGTCATATGATCTTGCAAAAGATGCCACATCTATATCATATTTCACAAACTCTTGAAGTAGATCGACATTCATCTCTGGTGTATCGTCATTCAATACCATGAACAAGACAGCGATGATACTGGGATCATTTTGGTATTCCGATTTCAATGAATTGATATCGATTTTATTCAATTGGCCTTTAATATGCTTTGTTAGCTCGTTCCTAGTATGTTGGAATGCATAATGACTGTCATCTGGGAACGTGAAATAAGTCTTTAAGCAGTGTAGCCATGCCTTCAAAGGAACATTGTCATCAGTAAACAGTAAAAATTGTAGATTTATAGACATCCAAGCAATATCAAATACCGGGTCTTCACCTTCGAATTCAAATAATTTTTTCACCAAGGATAGTTGCTGTTCATTCAGTTTATAGCCTTTAGGTGAAGACTTTAAAAACTTCAAGATACCATAGGAAACATAAATCCTGGCAGGATCAAAAGATCTTCCCTTTTCAATAAGGAAAGAAAATAAGGCACTCGTAATCGCACTCTCAGTCGGCATGGACGATAAAACTTCACAAATAAAATCTGCGACGCGCTCACCATGTAAACAACCAGTTTGATCTTTGTCAGTTAAGTAATAAGGAGCTTCTATCAGAGCCGGTAATACCCCGCTTATGAATAATTCAAGGTTATTAGCAAAGACGGCAACGTTTTTAACTCTGAAGACTAATTTAGTAACATATTTCCTTACGCCTTCCATCGAAGCCTTGAAGCCAGTCGTCAATAATATCAATGCCCAATTAGAAGGAATTTCATGACTTTCAAAAATGGCAACGATGTCGTTACTGGCGGCTTGGATTTGATTTAGGGCAGAATCTAATGCTATGATTTCGTACAACGTACAATATTTTTTCCACTCATCTATGATTTTGGTCGCACTTGATAAATCCCAGTGTAAGTTATTCACATCAAATCCTGGAACATTGGCAATTTCCAGTGTCCTGAAAGAAAGTTTCAATATTGAAAGCCCTAGCTTCCTATATTCGTGAACCATATTGTCCATCGCCCTTTGAATGTGGTACCAGTACGTTTGTGTAGTTAATAATTTTGCCAACGCAGTAGATGGATTCAACATTGAGAGAATTCTCAAGATGAACGACAGCGCATTACGGAACCTCAATTGGTCACTCTCCGAATTTTCAAGCATTTGCAAGACCCAATCCCAAACAAACGCATCAAATTCACTGTCAGAATGACAAAGAGATAAAATACTTGAATGTCTCCATCTCATTAATTTCGAAGCCATCGTGGCAATCGCTTCATCTCTAGATGTTAGTAAAGCCACTAAAACCTTGTCAGCTTTTGAGTAAAGGACACTGCTACCCTCATACATTGAAACCATCTCTAGTAGATATAGCAAATACAAAGGGACTAGTACATTCCCTTCGAATTTATCAACGACATTGTTTATGATTGTGATGTCATTTTCTGGAGAAAGTCTGGATTTGACCAAATTATAGCTAGCCGTGTCAAATAATAACTTACTATTTGAACTAATCGCTACTTGCAGTAGATCAGAGACACTGTTACCCATTTTCTTGTGTAATGATGGCGTTTGGACTATAATTTGAATCAACAACGAAAATTCATCGGAACTTGTCAACAAATTCTTCGGATCAGCAGGCTGTTTTACATCGTCACTCGGTTCTAGCTCACTTAAATGGGTACTAACATGACGGATAAAATCATCAAATAAAGCATCTGCCAATTCAGTTTCATTGGAAACGTCAAATTGGTTCAATCTAAAGATTTCTAAAACATCTTTATATTCACGTTTTACGATCAATTCTCTCACTAACGAGACTAAATTTTCTTTTGGGATATATTTAAACAGTGACAGTTCAGTCATTGCACAGTCAATAGACGCTTTCTCGCACCGATTCTCACCGAACTGACGATGGGCATCGCAACATTCATTGGCAAAGAAATCGATTTCATCAGTTTTTTCATTAAGTGTGTGATCACCTGACCTCGAATCAATAATATATCGGACAACACTATGTTTTAAGGCTGAACTACACTGTGCTGCACTAGCAAGTTGCGCGCCAAGTTCAGTCGGAGAGACCTATAAACTTGCTGGTGTGTTTGGTGTGGACTGTCTTAGCTGTAGGACCGAAGATCTGAAGAAATTCTGTAAGTTTTGGACGAGTATTCCCATGCAAGAAATAACGACGGAAAGCAACCCTGAACAGGTGAGTGATGCCTCTGTGACTGCTGAGAAGGGCTCAGAAGAACATACTTCTGTGATAGGAGGACCTCATGTAGATACCCCCGCTGTAGAAGAACCTGATAATAAGAGCAAGAAGAAGAAGCGCAAGTCAAAATTGAAGATCCCACCGGTTGCAAAGGAGCCGGAAACCTCTGTAAATGGGTCTCGTATGGTACACACAGTCATAACTGAGAAAGACAATCCCTTTTTTGCAAGTGCGCTTCATGAAACCGATGGGAACCCCAGTGAAAAGGCCAAAGATAAACTGTCGAAATCGGCTGCAGAACCGCCAGAGAAAACAGATGACTTAGAACAAGAGTCGTTGTTACCACTTGGTAGTAATGATGGCGATGAAAGTGATAAGATATTGTTGGGTGACTCTGAGGAGTCAGTATACCAGGACACTAAACCCTCTCAACAAGAGGCTAGGGAACTGTCGAATGAGAAAATTCATATCTTAGAGGCTAAGAAAGTAAACGAGAGCCAGGGGAGAACTTTTGTCGGATATACTATTAAATACAGGGACTGGACAGTCTGTAGACGTTACAGTGACTTTGAGACTTTAAGAAGCTTGTTGGTAAGGTTGTTCCCAATGAATATAATACCTCCGATACCGGAAAAACAAAGCATAAAGAACTATGGGAGGTCTATCACAGGGTCCATGCCTTCTAATTATCTATTGCCTTCAGAAGGAACGGGCTCCATTGATTTATCCCTCTCTGTTATTAATGGTACGATTAACACTAGAGATGAGAAGTTGATACGGCACAGAATAAGGCTTTTGACTCAATTTCTTAACAAATTGTTAAGCAACAAGGAAATCATGAACACATCCATAGTTATGGATTTTCTAGATCCCAATCACCAAAACTGGAACGATTTTATTACTAGTTCACCAACATTTTCATCCCTTCCAAAGGATGTCTTGCATTGCAACCCTGCAGATCCTACAAATACAACGAGACTTTATGTGTCACTTCCTATTCCATCCTCAGCCCAGCTATTGATTTCTAATGATGATAATCAACGAAGGGATAGTTACCGAGCTATTGAGTTGGAATACAAGAAATATGAACACATTTTAAGCAACGGGGTCTACAAACACAACAGGAGGATTACCAAGATACTGCATGATCTAAAATTTGATTATAAGGATGTCAGTGAAAGCCTAGCTTCGTTTACATCTACCAAAGCAGAAGATACACAATTACTAGAAAGTTTGAGTGATTTGAGTAACGTTATGGATGAGAGTGCATTGTTATTGGAGAAGTTAGTTAGCAGACTTTACTATAACATTGATGAACCATTAAATGAAAGTGTACAAATGTCAAATTCTGTGAAGAGTTTACTGAAGTTTAGGAGGCTGAAATTCATTCAAAAGGAAATTGTAAAGAAGGCGCTAAAGGCGAAGAAAGAACAACTGGCTAAATTCGAGAAACAAAATGACGAGTTTAAAAAATTTGATAAAGTTATAGATAATGAAATGACTAAAAGCCATAAGATAAATTTTGAAAGACCTTCCGTAGAACGTAAGGGCTACAGTGGAAGATTCTTTGATGGGTTTAACAAACTAACAACAATTATAAAGGACTCGGTAAACTACCAGGAAGTTGACTCTCGAGTCGCAGTAGTCTCCTTAAGCAAAGAGATAAAAGAATTAACAGAACAACTAACTGTTACTGAAAGTGACTTAGAATTGATTACTAAAGAAATCATGGATGTTCAACTGAAGAATTTCTCTGAATACAGAGAGAGAGAATTTACCGAGATCATGCAACATTATGCCAAATATATGAAAGAGTATGCAGAGAAAAATTTGGCACTTTGGAAGGAGGCAAAAAGGTTGCAGAGCAATTGCGATTGAATTCCAACAATTATATATTAAGCTCTTCACTGCCACTGCCAAAAAAAAAAAAATTGAAACAAAAGATTATCCTTTCATAAGACTAACGTTGAGCAATGTTTGTCGCCTCATTCATCCCACTTACAGCTTTCAGTAATTTAACAAACGGCCATTCCAATTGCAGGAAAAGAGGCACGAGACTGGCATAGAAAGGCATCCTAAGAGACAAAACAAATCGGCAATCTAATGAGCGGATTATTTGACATGCCAGCTCATTCACATTGATATCTGGAGCCAGGATCGAGGAAGGTGTTTGAACCTTATGGAACATTTGTGTGTTCATTCTACCTGGACAAACTAACAGTGTGCGAATATTGGTATTCTTTTGCAAATCCCGCGTTAATCGATTGTGCAATTGTATCATTGCACCTTTTGATGAGCCGTAAGCGCTTAATCGTGATGGTGTGATAATCCCCAGTACTGATGCTATGTTTACTATACAACCTTTATCCATTTCGAGCATTCCCGGTAAAAACCCGTAGATAAGTGTATACGCACTGATGAAATTAGTCATCGCCACTTTTTTAATCGTTTCTGCGGACGTCTCATTCAATGTCTGGATATTAGTCATGCCAGCATTATTTATCAACAAGCTAACTCTACCAAATCTAGTTATGATCTGTTTGCAGAGCTTTAAAATTTCATTAATGTTAGAAAGATCGCATTTATAATAGAAAATATTGGAGGCAGTTAATACTTCTTCATCCTCGGGAGGTTTTATATCAACAATAATGATAACGTCTTTCAAATAAATAAGTCTTTTCACAAGCGCAAGTCCTAACCCATTAGAACCTCCTGTTACAATTGTTGCCGCGCTGGTTACCATAGTTTTATATATTCTTAATACCTCTGGTTTTAACTTAGCACACTGGCACTAAACAAAATATAAACGCAACTTCTTGTCTCTAACCAATTTTTTTTTGTAATTCATTGTCGTACCTTGACGTGTGGCTCTTGTCCAAAAAGAAAAAGGAAAAAAGGAGGATCAATCTGTCGAGTTGAAGTACTGAAGGTTCAATAACGTAATAGTAATGTCAGATATATTCCTCACTGAATGGCACCAATTTAGGCTGCGGATTATCAACCAAACCTTTCTCTTCATTAAATCTTTCTGAAATTTCCCACAGACTACCAAAGTATTAATTTAATATTCGAGACAAAAAAATTCAGCTTCAAATCACCCAACACCACAACAGAATAACTGATTTGCCCTCTACTAAAATGACGATTTCATAGTGACCTTAGAAACGTCGAACCCCGAACTGTTGCTCGGCTTTGGCCCTCGGTCTAGTTTAATCACGTGCCGCGAATAGATTTGTGACATTCAGTTCATGGTTTCGCTAATCATAAAAATTGAGCAAGAACACAATCTCATCGCAGGCTATTGTGATGACTATGTTAGCAGGAAGTTAGCATCGAAATAAGATCTTTCAAAAGTTTAATCAATGAGTGAGACACCTGAGTATCTTCGGGTGAAAAGACGTAGGGATGAGGATTCTGTACAGGCCCTTTATTTGGAGGAAGATCGGAAAACGAAGAAAACACGGTTTATGTTCAAGTTGACCAAGACCGTCAATGAAGGCACTTTAGAATTCGAGCAAGTGAACAAGGCACCTCTTTTAAAGATATCGAACCAAGAAAATCGTCAATTTGTGCTGGAGCAAAATAAGAAGCGACGTAGAAGTCATGATAATTTGGAAACCACTAAGCAACCCTTAGCGGAGCAAAATCCTGATTTACCTCCTGCATTAAACGATATGGTACAACAACTTTTGAATGTAGCTGTAACGGATGGGAAGTCAAAAGATAGTGTGAGAAAGAAGCCAAGCCGAAAACATTTCCATTCCGAAGTTTCAAGATTACCTAGTCTGGATTACGTTTACGACATATACCATTTAGAACCCCTGCGGGAGGATAAACCAGAACTAGATTATAATGACAAACAAGTAGGATATTTGAGAATTATTACTACAGACTTAGATTTAATACCGACTGATGATACGGATTCAAACCATGCGGCTTCCGATGACGAAGATTCCAATGATGAGAATTACTATCAAAATGACTACCCGGAGGACGAAGATGATGATCGGTCTGTGCTATTTGGAAGCGACGATGAGTTTTATCCAGTGGAAGAAGAGGAGTTTGTTAAGAAACATAGATTACCTGAACGACCGGATGAACTGGATGAAGTAGATGCGGGACCCGATCTGGATAGTACAAATATACAAAATTATTCTGAACTGTTCGAAGATTTCCAACATTCAAACGATATCTTGGAATCTTTAAATGCTACAAATATTATAAACCTTGATACCACTGGCAAAGAAGAAGAACAATTCGATGAAGAAGATTATTTTGAAGAAGACGATCAGCTTTATCAGGAAGATGCGTTGAGGAAGGACACAACTACAAGTAGGAACATCTTTTTCCCTACCGATGTGGATGACCCTGTGGCGATGCATAGAGATAAGATATTTGGTGAATTAGAAGACTTACTAAAGAGACAGCAATAAGAACAATACATTTATTAACAATTAGATTACATCTTTAGATGTCACAATTACTTTTATATGCTGATAACTACATTGCCTCTATGAATGTTGTCGTATGAGCTACTAACTGGAGGTATTCTTTCAATTTCCCACTCGATTGGAAAAGAAGGTAAATTTTGTCAGTCTCATTAGCTACCACGTCTGTAAAACTTAATGCATCGTCAATAAATTTTGGTATACTTAGGCGTCTAGCCGCTTTCACCAAACCTTTATGCAACTCGATTATTAAGTATGGTGTATACAATGCACGGATTTCGTATAGTACCGAATGGTTGGCATCGTCACAGTCTTGCGTTAAGACAACCAAAAATTCTTTGATTAAATCAGAAGTGTACGACGAGTAGGTTTGGAATTTCTCTATTAGGCTAGGTATGTTGGAGTCGGAGTTTAGCATATCGATTGATTTTTTCCATCCGTTGTATCTTTTGAAACCTTCTACTAATTTAGTGTACTGTAATATTTCTTTAGTATTTCTATCGTCTTCCATTATGTCCTTGTGAGATTGTGACTCGCTTTTATAGTTTTCTAAGATCTCTTCGTAATCGTTCTTGTCATAGAAGGCTTCCAAGGATGCAATTTTCCCGTTAATCAAGAATCTTCTAGATAATGCAATTATAGCGTCGACAGAATCGATAAATAGTCCACCTTCGATTAACCACTGGACAGAGTTTATTAGGAGCATATCGACATCGTTTATTTCATAAGACACTGCTATGCCAGAAGACGGTGTAAAATCTTGTTCCGTTTCATTAAAGACCCTTTGTGTAGTTCTTCTCAGAATATCTGCCGTGGGGAGCTTTAGAAATTTCATCATGTTCAATTGCTCTGTCCTAATGCCTTGATCATCTATAGTGGATAAAACGTACGAGTAAGATTCCAACACGTCGCTTTCATGCATAAAGGACATATAAACAGGCAGCGTCTCATATAGGCCATTGAGTTTTAGGATGGTCATATAAGCAGTGATGAGTTTGACTTTATCATCATTAGATACTGTCCCAGGAGAGACAAGGTCTAAGAAAATAGCAACGTGAGTGACAATTCTCAGTAAATAAGGTTCATCCAACAAATCGTTAGAATCCTCTATCCCCTTGACAATATCCAAGAGCATACCCACCGAGGAGTGCAAAAGGTTTGGTAGCGTGTTTGATATCACTGACCCTATTAGCACTCTGATCGGGTGTTTGCTTTGCTCCTCATGACTAGCAGAGACAGAGTTCATTATATCTTGCATCGAATCTGTGTTTGAAGGTATCGTTGTAATCAGTTCGTTTGTATCGATTCTGTTATGATCAATTAATTGTCTCTCGACCTCGCTCTGGTATATCTGATTAAATCTTATCAGCAAATCCATTTCCCACGTTAACGAGTTCATTATATCATCTGCGGGTATTGTCCCCGACAGAAACGAATATATGGCTCTTTCATAGGAGTCCAGCTCTGTGGATTTGGAAAGCTCAAAAACGGATCTTCTCCACAGAGCATGTTTCTGAACACCTTGCTGAGTGTCAAACTCTTCAGCAAACTCTTGGTCTATCTTCGGGTTAAAATATTGCTGCATACCACAAACGATCATGGACAGAGTTAAATTATCCGAAAGTTTACATTCTTCCAAAAATTCGTCATTCCTTCCGGCTAACAATAATTGGAAAACGTATTTGTAAAAAATGTGATCCTGTTCCTTGTCCTTAAGGCTCAACTTACCAGTCGTGTCTCTTAATGGTCCATCTAAGTCATAACTTTTCAAGCCACCATCTATTATCGTGTTATCCCATTTAGATACGGGTAAATCACTGGGGCGTTCATCGATTTGCAAATTCTCTTGTAACCACGAGATAACCATCGATAACTCATAGAGATCGTTGTTCTCACAAAGCAATTTTTTCTCAAACAAAGCATTCGAATTGTAAGGCTCGACTTGGAAACTTGAATCCTCTAAGTTAGCGTCCGAATTTCTGAAACTTGCCAACAGTTCTAAAAGGTGCCAAAACTTCATTTCTATCTCTAAATCAGTCAATTGACCCGAGCTAGACTCATTCTCCGCATCATTTACTATTTCTAACGCAGCTTCACTCACGATAGACCTGAACTCCTTCAAGATCTCGTACGGATCCAAATCCTTGTGCTCATCAAAGGAATCAACAATATAACCTTTTAACGCGTCCGAAAACTTGGTATACACCTCCACTTTTAAGCCATCAGCAGAGTCTACATCCATATTGCTCATCTCGCAATACTAAACCGCCTCAACACACTCAATTGCCAACTTGTACTACTTCACCACACATAGTACAGTAGCTGGTAAAACCACAATTCTTTTAATGAAGTTATTTGAAGAGCAGTTTCGTGCACAATGATATACAGCGTTCCCAAGGCCATGAGGGCTCTATTGGTGCTCACTGGGGGACAATGGAGGCCCTTGGTAGCCACTGGCAGTAGGTTGATGCCTTCTATGTGATTGTAATATGTAACTGTATAGAGCTGGGTTGCAATGATAATGTATTTGAATAATTGTGGAGGAGTTTGGTCGATGGTTTTCATATACATAACCATTCAGCAAACTTGCACATTCCTATCCCCGAGTCAGCAGTGACTAGACCCTCCCATATCCCTTTCTCTTTCACCATTATGGCTACTTCAAAGTTGCCGTAACCTTCCCTAGTGTGGTCGTTTTTCACCAAACTATAAATCTTGTTAGATGGGGATTTGATCGCTATGGCCTGTGGGCGGTTTCTGGGGTCCTGAGGATCGTTATAGATCACTCCGTCGTACGGTGCTTGCTGTATGTTGAAGATGTATTCATTGTCAGTAAACAGGTACCTATTTTGCGGTTCTTTGATGTACAATTCAATTTTCTGTACGTTTTCAGATGGGAATCGTTTGACAAACTCGTATTTGGATTCCTGTCCCTTGTGTTCTAAAGGCACGATCATGGACAATGGATGGATGTTGTTCCTCGTTGTTTGGCCTCCTCTGATCCCAGAATGGATGTAAAGACTTCCTGCAGATGCTCCTGCAGGCAACACAGCCTTTATCAAAGCGATCCTGCGGCCAGAGTCGGCTTTATGTTTCTTCACTTGTGTCAAGGTCAATTCCATCGTAGACACATCTTTGGAGACGCGTGAGTCCTCTGGGAGAACTACAGAGGCAAAGATCTCGACGTCGTTCGGTATCTCTAAACTACACTCGTATGTCTCTGAATCTTCCAAGTATGATAGCGCTGTACAGAAATTAGCTAGCTTCAAGTTATTCGAGAAGAACGATGGGAACACTAAAGGTAGATACAATGCAGATAATTGGTCTATACTTGGCACAATGTGTTGCTCGAATTCTCTTGGTGGGATGTGTGTATAGATGAAATCTAGCGGTTCTGCTAGGAAAAAACTGTTGTCTGCTCTCGTGGCAGCTTTGTTGTTGATGAATTCATGGATCGGGTTTGTAATATTCCCGAGGATAACGTCGACAAACCGCCATTCTCGATTTACAAGCACTCGTAGCCAGCAATGGTTGTACTTGAATACGGAGGTGTTCGAAGTCGGTGTCTTCAAATAACCAATGACTATTTCGCAAGTGATCCCCAACGTGTTTACCATCTTCTTAAACAGCCATGTGAGTTGGTACGGGGTACAGTATTTGCTATGCAATGTGGTGTCCAAGTTCTTGGGCTTTGTAGTAAAATCTGGAGACATGTTGTCATCGATCAATTCAAACATCTCGGTACAGAAGATGTAAACACCTCTCAGGACTTCTATCGTAGACCCATACCTCGAGGAGAACGTTGCCGTGGTCCATGTGTCTAATCTCATGGACCCATCCTTCACGCAGCGCTTGTGCGTCATGGCGTCAATGTACTCTGTGTTCAGTTCTGTGAGTAAAACGTTGACAACCCCCGGATGACTATTTGGTTTCACTTCGTTGGTGTTTAACCCGTTGTAGATGGCGTCCTGTGGATGGAGGACAAGATCGCTTCTCTCTTCCAGGACTCGCATATACCTAGGATGTTTTTCATACTTGGTCAACGTCCTGGATCTATTGATGTGTGACTTGACGGTAACCCAGTCTCTGGTCTCGAAATCCTCAGTGCTGATATTTAGATTCTCCAAAGCCGGGAGTCTTGGGAAGTCGCCTGTCTGCGTAGAGTTGTTTCTCGTCAAAAGCTTTCTGAACAGACCACCTACTCTGGACCTATTGCTCATATCCATGTCGTTGGTGTCAGACGTCAAGTCTGAACTGGAATTATGGCCACGAGACTCACTAGTATAATTCTTATCTGAGGAATTGTTGAACGATTGAGCAAACTTGTGGCGAGCAAAGCTCCCAGCGCTCGTGGCACTGAAATCACTCATCAGGGCAAAACTGTTCTCGCTATCCGTTAGCGACGTGTCCAAAAACTTGGAGTTCGAGAACACCATGCTGACACGGTTGGCGTTGAAATCGGAGGAGTTGGAGTCCGACGAGTAATATTGATATGAGGGCGACTGAACGTCGTCCCGGGGCAAAGCATCCTCTTGATCGAACGACACGTTGTAATTCTTGTTAAATTGGAACACCTCTTTCAACCTCGGTGTCGGTGGCAGCTGTGGTGCCGCCTTCTTACTACTCTTCAATTGTGGGATGTCGTTAGAAGAGTAAGACTTCTTGCTGGTTCTTATCCTCGAAGCCGACGACGACTTCGGCAAGGGCGGTAAATTCGGGTACGAATAGTTCTGCGTCTTATTGAGCACCAAGCTGTGAGAGTGAGGCAACGAGTTGCGAGACAATTGCTCTTTACTCCCATTGCGCGACGGGATCGGAGGCAATCCGCTCTTACCCTTCTTAGAATGGCCATGCGAGCTGTGTCGAGCCCTCTCACCGGCATCGTACGGGCTCTTCCCACTCTCAGCACGTTGGTTCAACCTCTCCTCAATGAAATCAACGAAATTGTGCGGGAAGTACCCAGAACACTTCACGTTTCTCATCAACCGTCCATAGTACCAATCTCCAGCGATCCGAGTCACCTCCATAACATCGCCCTCGAGAAATCCTAGATCATCCTTCTTCTGTCCCGACCACCCAAACTTCGCTCTCACTTTGAATGGCTCTACAACCTGACTCTTACTCATGGTGTACTAAGTCCACTAATTGGATGGACGTTTAGTCTACGGGGACAACGGGAACACCTAGCCACTCAATTGACTTGCCAATTGTCTAGTATATATACCCCCCACCCTACGTTGGCACGGTAAACTGCTCCGTCGACTCCTGGACCATCAGCCAAGCAATTTCCATTGCAAGCTCATCGCCCTCTATGGGCAAAGCTGAAGTTTTTCACTGTAACCAGCCATCTGTTATACAAGCAATGCATGCTCTTCGCTGCCACAGAGCTCAGCGCTGGCCTGCAGACGAGCCAGTGTGCTTCCCAGGTCAATTGCCAGACGGTCAATGGGCCGTGTCTTGCTCTTTGGATGCAGAATCCTTTGTTTCCTTGTTGTTCTGCGTTTGGTTTGAAACCACATTGGGAGCGTTTCGACCCGGTGTAGTTTACACAGGCCATGCACGGACTTACCTTGCTCTCTTGATAGTGTAGCCTTGCAGCAGTAACCGGGCACAAGGCCCTGGCGTCTCTGGGTACCTCGTGGTCATTTTGCATTATAAGTGTCAAAGGGTCTGATTTCGTTACCACTTTACCAGTTGGGCAAAACACGGTGGTTGGGGTCTGTACACGCACGCCGTTACTAGCATGTCTGACTCGAGGACTCGATCTAGGTCGCACCTGATAGGCGGCTTTGCTGGCGGACTGTGCTCTGCTGTGGTGTTGCAACCGTTCGATCTACTAAAGACACGGATCCAGCAGCAGCACAATGCCACCTTCGTGACGGCGATTAAGCAGTTGAACAGTGTGAAGGAGCTGTGGAGGGGCACGCTGCCCTCGGCTTTGCGGACGTCGATTGGTTCTGGTCTGTACTTGACGTGTTTGAACTGGATGAGAAGCCAGATCTCTAAGACGCAAAGGGAGGCGATGTCGCCGGCGGCTGGGAAGAGCAGCAGCTTGCCTCAATTGTCGATGCACGAGAATATGGTGTGTGGAGCAGTGGCGAGAGGGCTTGTCGGTTACGTGACGATGCCTATCACTGTGTTGAAAGTGCGGTACGAGTCTACGTTGTACCATTACAACAGCCTGTCGCAGGCTTCGAAGGATATATGGCGCCTAGAAGGCGCGAGAGGCTTCGTCAGAGGCTTCGGTCCCACTGTGCTCAGAGACGCTCCGTATTCAGGGCTGTACGTGCTGCTGTATGAGCAATCGAAGAAGATCTTGCCGGGCGTGCTGCCTCGAGCGGTGGTCTCGTACCAAGAGGACGGCAGATACGCCACGTCTACATCGACGCTCGTGAACTCACTGAGTGCCTTTGCATCTGCATCGATAGCTACCACGATAACGGCCCCGTTTGACACAATAAAGACAAGGATGCAATTGGAACCCGAAAGATTCCGGAATTTCGCCAGGACTTTCTTGGAGATTGTCACCAAGGAGACCCCCAAGAGACTCTTTAGTGGACTCAGCATGAGACTCACCAGGAAAGCCTTCAGCGCAGGGATAGCATGGGGGATTTATGAAGAATTGATTAAACACTTTGCATGACCAGTTATTAAAAGCTTGCAAGACGGCAAGCACAAGGATCAACTGGGCATATACGTATATATATAGCTGTCACGTAGTAGGCTCCAGAATCCGTCGCATTTCACTTCGAGCGTGTAGAGGCTTCCTTCAATTTGGCCCATTTCAATTCGTCTCTCACAGTCTTGTAATGCCCATATTTTGCTAGGAAGAACCACAGCACCACACAGCACACGAGCAGTTTCACGGGCAAAGTACTGTTGACACAGCCTAGAAGACACACAACGCCCACGAGTCTTCCAACCCATTTCACTTGACTTAAACAGGACTCTCTGTCGCAGCCAAGAAACGTCGGTTTCCCATTTAAATCCAACTTGTCCATCACAGTGTCTTGTAAGGGTTGGTTTCTTACACAGGTCCAATGCGGGATACGCAGTTTTGGAAGCAGTTAAACGGCAAACACTAGGTGGTTATTGTAATTAAGTAGAGTATATAATAGTTCGACAAGAGAGATAGAGGGCCCCAGGGCCCACTTCATTTGATGGCTCATTTCCACTGAATAAGCTCTCGCAGATCAATCGGTTGAGGCAAGGTACTGGAAATCTCCTCGCTCAAGAGGTCCAGCAGCTTGAGTCCATTACGTAAAGATACCCAGTCGCCTTTATATAGATCAAACCGATGAGGTCCAGAGACCGGTGACGCCAGCCAGATCTGTTTGTTGGGAGGTTGCTTGTTGATCACGTAGTTGCCTAGTTGAGGGATCTCTAAGGACATCACGCCGGGGTTCAATTCGACGTCCGTGATCTGTTCAGGAAAATCCATAGTCAATGTCTCTAAGGAGTCCAACAACGAGTCTAGGAAAGTGTCAGAGAGTCTGTGGTAGTCGTCCAGGGAAAGCTGTTTCACTTCCAAAGGCACTTCCACCCCATTGGTAGATGTGCTGTATGGATTTATAACGTTAGCAAATGGTAAGCGTCTTTGTTGAACGACGGGGAGTAGCCATTTTGGGGCGATTTGCGTGCTCAATGGGCGATATACCGTGCGTACTATTGGTTTAAGACTTTGCAACCTCTTCAAACTGTTCATTTTGACCCGTAACTGACGCGCACTTGCCTTTCACTGTGGCCGGAAGATTGTAATACGTCAAGAAGAGTGTATCTGTTTAATGTTGAAGTCAAATCGGTAACGATTTTTCACTCTTACTATGAGAAAATAGCTCATCGCTTGTACAGTGGAGCCTGGATCGCGAGGAATCGAGTGTGTTGACAATGGAGTTCATAGTATTCTTAGTGCTGATTCTGGTCGTTGTCCTGTTTATGGTGTTGCTGCCACTCTTATCCGGGATTGGGAAGTTCAACATCAAGAAGCCTTCGACAGTTCCAAGAGCTGGTTCGCAGACAGACGTTGCTGGTAACAGGAAAAGAGATAAACTGAAGGCTGCGTTGAGTGATCCTAATATCTTAAACTTCCAGTTGAAGGATAAGAACGTTGGTGTGAGTTCTAGTTCAAGCCTTAACGAGCAATTCCATTTGGATTCAAAGACTGGGTTGAAAAAAAGAGTTCTTGGCCAATACAACCGGGACCCGAACGAGTTTGATTTTGACATCAATGACTTGATTGACGAGGACAAGAAAGAAGAGGAGCGTGAGTTGGAAGCCCGTTACAAACAGTTTCAAGGGAAGGAGAATGAGGCCAACGGACGATTTGTATAAATGAATACATACATTTACGTATATCTATAGTTTCATGAAATGGCACTAGTTTCTGAAACCTCTTTGGTGTTGCTGTCCTCTGAGATGGCATCATTGGCATCGACTTCAGTTTGAATTTCCACTGACGAGACTCCCAAATCATCCTTTAACGTGCCGGTCTTCTCATCGTAATCGTACTCATAGAATAACATGAAGATCCCGGGGGTCGACAGGACTTCCTCCTCGTTCACAATGTATACTGTTTCATCCGAGATCCTCCACCAGACACCTCTGTACCTTCTAAATGCTATATAGTGTCCGTAATCGTGGGAGCCGTAGTGGACAATGACAGAACGTAGGGCATACGTGAGCGGAGTCGCAGGAATGCTAACTGGGGGTTCCTCGTAACTTTCCAATTCTTTCTTCTCTGTGGTTATTGGTTCTTCTAAAGTGTCAGACTCAACATCAGCGTCATCCTCTACATCTTGCATGTTCTCCTCGCTATTCTCATGTCCATTTGTTAAAGAGACAGCGTCTGGTTTTACCCTCTTGTATTGACTTCCTAGCGAGTCTGTATCTTCAGTCTCTTCCTCTTTGTCGTTTACGACTTTCTTTCTGATCGTGTTCCCCAAGGCATCCACTTCTTCAATAAATTCTGTCTCATTGCTGCTTTCTTCAGTGTAAGACCCCAATGGGTCATAGTTCGCGTTGTCACGTTTCCCTCTCATAGAATCCTCATCCATAGACTCAGAAAAGGGTTCTGAACTGTCTTCAAATTCTTTCTCAAATTTATGATGCAATTTAGAGTAATAGTCACCACCGATGGCCTCGTCCTCACTTGACTCTTCCACCGTTTTCTCTTTCTTAGACATTGGTAACCTTGCATCCAGATTGATCTCATCGGGAGCACAACACCAAGGTTCCAAGTTTAATCTGTTTTTAAACAATACCCTTGAGTTATTCTTTCTAATCATGTAAGTGTGAGGGTCAAACACAGATCGGTTAATGTGGATTGACAGTAACGGAGGTGGTCTCGAGATGACAATCTGTTTAGATTTAGAACATTTACGAACCATGTTATCTGTATGCAATTTTTTGTAGTCATCGTCATCGATGGCTGGCTTGCTTAGTATGGATTCTAACTGAGTGACTCTTGACTTCATGGCTTCGATCAATTTGTCCGGAGTCTTACTATCAGGTTCAAGCATCGTGTTAAGTTGCTCCGTTAAATGTTGTCTCACGGCTTCCAAGGCACAACGGTTACACTCAACACCTTCTATGATTTCCGGTTTGATCCATTCGTTCAACAATCCAGATAGTTTCAACGGAGAGCCAATGTTTTCGCTTGGTAAATTTAAACTTAACCCGGAGAACACAGAGTAACGTATCCCACCGTTTTCACCACACGTCAAGCAACCGATTCTCTCAGCGGTCATACCGTCCAATGGTGTTAAAAGCTTGAAAGGCATATACATTTTCTTCCCCTTATGGTCTAACAGAGAGTTTGGTTCGATCTGTTCTGTGGGGATGAACACGGTTCCGACTTTATCTAAATGATCTTGGCCCAACAATGCCGTCTTGGGCAATTCTTCCAATGGGATCGCAGGTTGACGTACAACGGGAGTCGATTCTCTAGAACCTTTCCTTTCCTCATCTTTTAAATCTCTCTCCAATTCATTCAACAATTGCTGGAAAAATTCTTGGGCGTCTTCTTGGTCATACCCTAGCAATATGTTCTTATTTGGCCCCGCCTCCATAGTTTTCAACAGCGCGGTGGGTCTAAAATACTCTCGATCTCTGTAATACTTGGAATTTAATTTATCCAACAACGTCTTAAAAGCTGCACTGAACTTCTTTTCCTTGTTGTTTGCACTGCCTTGTTCAATACTGTAGTCCAGAAATTGCAACAGTTCATTCGAAGACGCTAAGGATTGTAAGACAGAGTTCATAAAACAGGTGTTACCATCATTGACCAGCCCTGCAACGTAGCCACCGCGTTTCAAGATTTGATCATTCAAACCAGCATTACTGTACCTAGGTGGTAGCATCTTTCTCAAGTTCTCGGTCATTCTCCTGAAGTAATTCCAAAGCTTGCGTGGTCTAACAAATAGTACAACGGATAAGGCAATAACTAATAAACTGGGTAAAATGGCACCGTCACCAGCTGACTTCATGCAGATCTGAGTATACTTCACGTTCTACAACACTTAAGGAGAACCCACGTAAGCACACACACAGCAGTTACTCTCAAATGTGCTAGTGATGGGTGGGAACAGAGAGAGTAGCAAAGTGAAAAATTTCATAAATCTCTACATACAATTTACAAATCTGTTCCAATGGCGACACTGAAGTCGACTGCCGTTGCTATGTGGCGATTTGTAGGGGGGATCATGAAAATCTACAGTGCTCTTGAGTAAATTACAAATGTTATACGTAAAAAATCTGTCTCTTACTTCTGTCTAAGGTAACGGCTGTTGTTGTTGTTGTTGCTGCTGCTGCTGTTGTTGTTGTGCTTCATCTGCGATCATCGCGTTGGTGGGCATCATTCCCGGTTGAGGTCCCTGTGGAGGGGCCATGAATGTGTTTCTTTCTTTCCCCCATCCAGTACGTAAGTTTCTTCCTTGGAAATTGAAATTGCTTAAAGCCACAATACACACGGCAGCCTGTTCGTGTGTGTCGTACTTGATGAAGCAACAGCCTTTATCAGGGTAGTGGCTGAAGTCTAGGATAAACCCAAAGTTCTGTAAAAGCGGGATCAGTTCTTGTTCTGTGGCGAAATGTGGAATGTTACCAATGTACGCTGTGGTGACTCTTGGAGGAGCCCTTCTGATCATGTCGTCTATAGCCTGAGGGCTCACTGGAGGTGGCACGAGAGGTGCGTTCCCACTCTGTTGAGGCAGCGTTGGCAGGCCCGTTGCAGGGACTTGCTGTTGAGCGGTGTTATTTATTTGTGGGAAATGGCCCTGGTGGTTGTTTCTAAACCCGCGACGAGCCCCTGCGTTGTTGCTATTGTTATTGGTCTGAGGGTCTCTCTTGGTGGCCCAGTTGATTCTGATCGGTCTGCCGTTGATCTCCTGGCCTTGCATTGCGGCCATTGCCTTTTCAGCGTCCTGTTGTTTCGCAAAGGACACAAACCCGTACCCACGGGACCGCCCGGTCTGCATATCCCACATGACGTGTGCTTGTAAATACGATTCAAACGTCTTGAACGCCGTAGCCAACGTTTCGTCGTCGACATCGATATTCAAATCGCCAACAAACAGGTTGAACGAATTGTCCTCCGCATTGGACTGCTGTGATTGGAACGCACGGTTGATCTTCACCTTATTTCCCTCAATCTGGATCCCATTCAACGTCTGCAAAGCCACGCTCGCGTCGTGAGCCTTAACGTACTCCACAAACGCGTAGTTCACATGGCTGTTCTTCTTGTCCACCATGATCTTCACCTCGGAGATCTGGCCCGCAACTTGGAAGTACTGCTTCAACGTGTCCTCAGTGATAGACTTATCCAAATTCCCAACGTACAGCACACGGTCCGACGTCTCTCTACCCCCCAGCAGCGCAGACGCAGGCACCACATTCGAATTCTCCCCACCATGACTTAGGGACTCGTTAGTGGCACCGTTGCTACCCGTGTTGCCACCGGAATTGACCGCCGAATTCTCCACTACAGCGTCTCCCGACGAGACAACTTCATTCTGCACAGATTCACTCATCGTCAAACGTACAATCCACGGCTATTCAACGTCTCTGGTCCTCTTGAAACCGTGTGTGTGTTCAGTGGTCAACAAGTCGTCAACAGAAAATTTCTCTTTAAATAAGAGCGATTCCGTGCGACGCGACTCGTTGACTGCCAGGGACCCTTTCCATGGCTTGCCCTTAAGAGCAGTACAGTGGAGCATCTACGGGGTATCTGGTGGGTGTGATTGTGAGTGGACACTGGAGCGAGGCAGTGCGAGATAGTGTAGAGCGAATTGCAAATGAGTAGACGTGTTTTCCATACCGCTAGTGCCGATGTGGCACATGCCATTGACCGGAGCATCTCCGAGGAGATCTTCCCCGTGTTGGACAGTCTGGAGGAGGAGAGGTTCTTTGCGAACTGCTCTCCGCCGTCGTATCTGTTGGAGTTGCGCGACGAGGTTGCTGAGTTTTTGAAGTGGCAGCAAGGGCGGCCCCTTGCGTTGGTGACTTCTGGCGGCACCACGGTGCCGCTCGAGAACAACACTGTGCGGTTTGTCGACAACTTCTCAGCTGGGACAAGAGGTGCGACGAGCGCAGAGGAGTTTTTGAAGGAGGGCTACGCGGTGATCTTCTTGCACAGAGAGTTCTCGTTGACACCTTTCAACCGGGTGTTTACGAACAACGTGAAGAACAACCTGTTTCTGGACTTCTTTGCCGACGCAGAGGGCCACTTGAGCGAGGAGTATGCGGCCACGATCCGCGAGAGCAAGAGGCAGTACGAACAGTATTTGCATCGGGACAAAACGTTGCTGATCTTGCCCTTTACCACTGTGAGCCAGTACTTGTGGACTCTGCGGGCCATTGCTACGCAACTGGACTCTAGGGACTCGATTATCTACTTGGCCGCCGCAGTGAGCGATTTCTACATCCCAGAGAATAAATTGCCCATGCACAAGATTCAGAGCGGCCAAGCCGGCGGCACCGCCGGCGGCACCGCCACGGGCACCGCCACGGGCACAAGTACTGACCCAAGCCCTCCACCTTCGAGCTCGCACACTACTAATGACGGCAAACTGGTGATTCAGATGGACCCGGTGCCCAAATTTTTAAGAGTGTTGAAACAAAAATGGGCTCCCTCTGCTATGCTGGTGTCGTTCAAACTAGAGACCGATGCCAACCTACTGCTGTCAAAGGCACAACAGTCACTAGCGCGCTACGGCCATGAGCTCGTCGTCGGGAACCTGCTACAAACAAGAAAGGACGAAGTGGTCCTAGTGAGCGGCGCCGACGTGAGAAAGGTTCACCGGGCGTCCGCTGAGCCAATTGAGGTCGAGCTGGTGAACAAAGTTGTGCAATTGCACACCGTCCACAGGTCCTGAGGTCCCGGGAGCTGGGGGGGGGGGCATAGGCACGTGATGCGGGCTACACCACGTGATACGGACTACACCACGTGATACGGACTACATCACGTGAGCTGTCACATGATTTTCACGTGCCTGTCACGTGCCTGTCACGTGCAATATCACATGCTTTTCACGTGAGGCACACTGCAAAACCGGGGACCCCGCTGGTTTCCCAGGTTCTGCTACATTGAAATCGGTTTAACGGCTTCCAAAGGCTTACAAGAAGTCTTGACATCGTAGTGATGAAGGTGGAGACCGCAGGGGTAACAGGTGTTCAGGATGGTTGTGAACATGACGAGCGCGCATATGAAGGAGCTAAGCAGAAGGGACAAGAAACGGTGTACCGTGGAGAACAAAGTGGCCAAGATTGGGTCGAGTTTTTACCATGACAGGGACACTCATTACAAGGACCGGTTAACGCATTTGCAAACGGATTTGACGACTTTGCATCAAGGGAACAACGGGCTGTTTCTGAGGAGTGTTCGGGACTTGGAAGAGGAGCGAGATTTGGAGTTGGTGAGGTTGCGGCTGTTTGAAGAGTACAGGGTGAGTCGGTCGAGTATTGAGTTTCAAGAAGACATTGAGCGGGCAAAACAGGACCACGAGCAACTGGTGAAGCTTTGCAAGGAGAAGTTGTACCTGTCGATCCAGCAGAAGATTAAGAGGTTGAAAGAGGAGAGGTTGTTGCTCGATGTCGCGAATGTTCATTCATACTCTATGGACTACAGTAGACCACAGTACCAGAAAAACACAAGGAGCCACACGGCGATGCTGAGTGGTGGATGGGAATCGTCGTCTAATGAGCCCTCGGGGACGGTTAATGATAGTGCTACGGATACCGGTAACGATGGCCGGAGAGCTTTGAGGAGGCGAGGGAACGGTACTGCATTGAACGGGGTCCTGACAAGTGGTGATTATAGTGAGAACGGAGACGTTGACGGGTATGTGAGCGGAGCTTACCATTCGAGTAGTTACCAGGGGGGTAGACGGTTCCAGACGGGTAGAGGCGGAGACTCTGATTCTAGGACTCAAGGGAAAGGTTACAAATCGGATAAACCACAGGAACCGGATTTCTTGCAAGGGATCAGTGACACTGAGTTACAGAAATTGTTATTCGGCGACGTCGAGGCGAACCAAGGCAGCAATGCTGCCTCGAACAAGAAGAAACCAAGGAACAATCAACGGTACTCTGCCAAATCAGCACCGCCACTACCGTCGTTGAACGTAGACGAAGTATCTGAAGATATTGCACTGATTAGGAGCCTGACCGACCAACCTCCAGCACCATTTAAAGCACGCCCGGAACCCATGGCTTAATAGTTAATATATATGTATACATTGGAATTATGGCTTTATGTTAGTTGAACGACATCATCGACAATGCCTTCGAGACGTCAAGTGCCATTGAGAGCTTCAAATATCGCAGTGGCGAGTGCAGCGTTACACTGTCAAATAAAGAAAAGATGCTGTCACGACGGTGGAAGAGATGGTTTGTGGTGTTTCTGATCGTGACTGTGTCGTATTGCGGTTGGCTAGTGTATAAAGATGATCCACCAGTGCATGTACCATACTCGCAACAGGACTTGTCTTCTGACATACACGAACCATTCTACCAAGGATGTGTTAACATTGAAGAATATCTGCTCTCATCAACCGACGATGGTCACTCGCCCGGCGAGATGAATGCTACTTTTGTCATGTTGACAAGAAACGAGGAATTGCAAGACGTATTGGCTACACTTTTCCAAGTAGAGTCTCATTTTAACCAGTGGTTCCATTACCCTTATGTCCTACTGAATGACGTACCTTTCACGCAAGAGTTTAAAGATCAAGTCCAAGGTGCTACTGAGAGTAACGTGGAATTTGGCGTCATCGACCCTCGGGACTGGAATTTCCCTCACGAGATACAGGACTCAGCTAGGTTCCGCCAGTTCCTGGAGGATCAAGGTGACAGAGGGATAATGTACGGTTCCATGGAATCTTACCATAAGATGTGCCGTTTCTACTCCGGGATGTTTTATAAACATCCATTAGTGAGACAATTTGACTGGTATTGGCGGATAGAACCGGATATCGACTTCTACTGTGATATAAGTTACGACCCATTCTATGAGATGTCCAAACGTGATAAAAGATACGGGTTCACAGTACTGATCCCCGAGTTCTATTGGTCAGTGGCCAACTTGTTCCGTTATACTCGTGGATTTATTAAAGAGTATGGATTAGATAAGGTGGGCTCACTATGGAGGTTATTTGTCCTGAATTACGATGTCTTAGAATCTTCCAATACGGACGATGACGTTGACCGCAGAGTGAACGACCTCGAGGATGCGTTAGACGTTGTCGAAGAGACAGATATAATCCAAGATTTGTTATCCGGAGTTGGTGATCTCGATTATGGGCTCCAGACACTTATCAATAGGGCAAAGAGTAAACCACCTTTGATAGAGGACAAATTTGACAACCAGGAATACAATATGTGCCATTTCTGGTCCAATTTCGAAATCGCCAGAAGAGACGTCTTCGATAACGACGTTTACGACTCTTACTTCCAATATTTGAATGACCATGAAGGGTTTTGGCAAGAAAGATGGGGGGATGCCCCCGTACACTCGTTGGGATTGGCACTTACATTGGATCTGGAAGATATTCATTATTTCAGAGACATTGGTTATAGACACTCTGAATTGAAACATTGTCCACCAAACAGTGCAGACTCACAACTACCATACAACCCAACGCATTCAAAGTTTACAAGACGGCACAGCTACGATAAAGGCACCGACTGGGGTTACGGATGTCGCTGTCGATGCCCTACAAGAGATTTCGTAGACGTAGAGGATACGTCGTACCCTTGTATGGACTACTGGCTTGAATTATCCTTTGGTGTCGAAGAAGACTCCAAGAAGTTTGCTAACGGGAGTTATCAACCGTATTTGAACCGACTCCAAGTGACGGATATGCTTCTTTAAGAAGTTATTTTATATAAAGCACGACTCTTGTTCCTTTGAAACCCACTTTTTACATCTGCAAAGTCTGTACCGACATGACTGACAATATTCCTCCTAGACAACCTTCTCTTCTTGATCAACTGTACCAGGTGAGTGCCACCCCGTTCCCGGCATTAGCCAATTCGATGGCCCTTCTAGTGAGTCCCTGGATCTCCCCTGCTCACAAGATCCCAATGACCACCAACAGTGGCTCGTTTTGGTTCAGATCTTTGAAACCTACAACGACACGGGTCGTAGGGATCAGTGGGAAGAACGGGTTGCTGTTTGGGTCTGCGCAATTATTAGGTTCTTGGATGATCAACGACAATGACTTGGAAAACGGGTCCGGGTTCATCATGGCATGGTCCACTCTATATTTGATTGTCAACGGGCGAAACTCAGTACTAGCACTCAGATACGGCAAAGTGTGGCCCTTGGTGATGGCCTCCACGGCTTTGACAAGCTCTCTGATTTATGGAAGACGGTATATTACTGGGTTTGTCTAAATAGTTAATATATAGTCATCTAACTACTACTCTACCTTTGAGCTTTGCAAGTCCGTTGTGACGCTCGCTGCTCTATAAATGACTCATTTTGCTACTGTTGGCTCCTCGGTGGTCAACCTGACGAAGACCATCGTTGGTTCTGGGATGCTCGCCATCCCGTTTGCCTTCAAAAACGATGGGATCCTTGTGGGTACCTGTTTAACTCTGCTCTCTGCTATTACGTCAGGTTATGGGCTGTACGTGCTGGGAAGAGCCTCGAAGACGCTGATTAACCCTCGAGAGTCCTCCTTTTTCACTCTGTGTATGCTGACTTACCCACAGCTGTCGCCTTTATTCGATCTGGCCATGTTCACCCAATGTTTCGGGGTAGGGCTGAGCTATCTGGTGCTTATGGGTGACATTTTCCCAACATTATTTGGTGGGACGAGAGAGTGGTGGATTATGTTCACTGCGGTTGTCACAGTGCCGTTATGTTTACTTAGAAAGCTAGACAATTTAAGGTTCTCTAGTATATTGGGCCTGGTTGCCCTTGGTTATTTAGCAGTCTTAGTGGTGGCAATGTTCGTGAGCTCCAGGTTGGTAGAGGATCCGCTCTTAGAGCATGGTCCCGTGAATTGGGTTCATGTTTATGACTTTAATGGACTGTTATCAAGTTTTACTATTATCATATTTGCTTATACAGGTTCGATGAACTTGTTCCCCATAATAAATGAGTTAGAGTCTAACGAGATGCCTGCCATCGTGAAGGTTATTAATGGCTCTCTCACAGTCTCAACGATTCTGTTTTTCACCGTCGGGATCACCGGCTATCTAACATTTGGTGATAAGACTTTAGGCAATATAATTTTGAATTACAATCCTGACTCCGTTTGGGTATATTTGGGGAAACTGGCGCTGGGTGTGATGATTTTGTTGACTTTCCCATTGATGTTTTATCCATTGAGAATTGCAGTGAACAATTTGTTCGTATGGTTCGAACTGCAAAGGACTAACGCAGGGAATTCTTCTACAAATTCCCTGTATCAACGGACACCTATCACATTGAATGAAGAAGAAGAAGAAGAAGATACTCAAGCACAGGATGATGATCCTGATGTGATTAACGAGACTTTACACGAAAGCTCTCTACTGACAATAGCAGGAGAGTCAGAGGAGCATAACGCATTTCCTTTACTGAGGTTTTATTGGATCACACTTATACTGCTGTTGTCAATGTATTCCTTAGCGTTACGTGTAAGATCCTTTGCCACTGTGCTTTCGATAGTTGGCGCTACAGGCTCAACGTCGATTTCATTCATACTCCCAGGGTTATTTGGGTATAAGCTGATTGGCTGCGACTCCCTTGCTGTGGGGAGGATCATGCCGCCAAGAGACAGGTTACATAGACGACTTAGCTTGTTGTTAGCATATTTTGGAGGGCTCGTTATGGCCTTGTCCCTGTATGTGACGTTGCTGCGTTGACTGGTCATTATATTAGGAGATTAAATTTTATAACGTAGGTAATAATAATATACACAGTATGCTAGAATAAATGCCGTGGTATTGATCTTTCTTTGAATTTTTATTTTTTGGTGTGTGTAACTTTGCTATTGAATAGTACTAGAAAGTAGGAGTCAAGTTCATCGTGGGGGGTTTTGTGTTGTGTTCACGACTGGACAGACTTTTTTTGTTAACTAAAAACGATTATTCTTTGTTCGTCCCATATAGCTCACCACTATAAATGATTATTGTCCAAAAGATGTTACACCAGTTCCAAAAGCTCCAGGAATCCACAATTATACTATTATCGTTTCGAAAATCCCACCAACCTCTCTTGCAGTTCCAAAGACACAGTTCTTGTTTCAACACACCCGAGTATTGTAAGATCAAGTGAGTATACATAGCGATCAAGATGCACGGGCTGTACCAATACAACAGTTGCATGATACGGCGGCTTCTTCTCAGCTCCTTGGAGTTTTTCCTTTGCAAAGCAGGTATGATCCTCGTAGCAGAGTAAAAAATCAGGATCCTGAAACACAAGTTGATCACCACCGCGGGCGAGACGGATTCGCTAGCCATCTTCAAAGTCAACATCGAGAGCTCGTTGATAGAGATGGGCACCGATAACGTCAGCGTCTTCAAGAATTTCCAAAACGGTTGCAAAAGTAAATGGAGGTTCTTGATCTTCACCGAGGAGACCACGGAGCTGTTCGAATGGCCAAACAGCATATCCCACGAGTTCCCAACACTCTTCAAGATAACGTTATGGTAATATTCTAGCAAATTGTCACGCAATGGGAGCGAACCCTGGCGGTGATGCCACACTTCTTGGAACAACGACAGGATCTCATCCGTCGCCGTCGTGGCCAATTCCGGCGAGATCTCGTAGATGCACCGGACGATATAGGCAAAGAACAGCGAGCTCTCCACCGCAGACCCTTTGTCTGAAATGATCCCGTACAGACCCACGATCCCGACGAGGGAGAACACAAACCCGAGCAACGACGCCGTCTGCGTCGTCAAGACCCAGATCGGCGTCACATAGATTCTATACAAGTAGTACAACGACGCAGTGATCACGCCTGCAGACGCTAGAAGCGACGAAATGATCCAAGTGTTCGAATTCATTTCGTAAGAGAGCCACCTGTTCGTCTCTCCAATCGCCTGGATCGCCAGGATGGTGAAGAACCCTTCCGCCAGAGTGAAGAACGGCGTCGAATAAAACAACATAAACCGCCACGACCGCACCACGTACTTGTAATAGTAGAAATAGAAAACCTCACTGGACTCCTGCGCCAGCGGGTCCGAACTGCGCCGTATCAACGACAGAAATGTCTCAATTGACGCCTGTGAGTCCTCCACCATCTGTCCCAAGTCTGCATTCACAAACCCGGACAAGAACAGGTACAGAATCGACGCAATAAGCAAATGTTGGCAATAGTACAATCCGCTGGCCAAAGCCATAAAAACACGGTTCTCGCTCCGCCAAGCGCAAATACTCAACGTCGTAGAGATGAAATACAAGTTAAACAGCGTCACTGTGAAGGAAAGCCCGCAATGCAGCCCACCAACTTCGAAAGAGATAGGAATTGACACCAACGTCACCAGCAAGTAAAAACACCCGGACAGAACCCGGAATGGCTGCCAAACATTTCGGAACACGGAACTCATCCACCACAAGTAGTTCTCTATAGTCTCATCCAACCACACACTCTTACTACACCACCAACCACTTCAAAAGACCACCGGTGTGAGTCCAAGTGATGAGTAAATCTCTGGGTTCCCTTCCGAAAGTTATTCTCACGCCCGTCGCTGGCGATGTTGGCGATGGCTATAAAATTTGCGATGCGATGCCCACGGTGAAACGGGAGTGTTTGGTGGTTTTATGGGGGTCTTGGGAGGTGTGTTGTGGTGTTGCAGCTGTGTGAAGTGAGTGGAGATGTATGGGCAAACGAATGGTCGCGGGATTGAAGGCGGGAAGCGCGGTAGGAGGGAGTTACGGACGATTAAACGTGCGTCGAAGAGAGGTGGAGTCGATGTGCCAGCAGAGGCTGTGAGCCAGGAGGGTGCGAGTCCCGTGGTGGTGTCGAAGAAGCGGGTGCAGAAGCCGGAGGTGGAGGACAAGGAGCAGGTTTACAATGCGTTGCTGACGATTTTACAGAGTGAGCAGGAGCCGTTGGCAGAGGAGAGCGTCGAATTAGGTGAGCAGGAGGAGGAAGAGCCGGTGCTGGAGCAACAGGAGGAAGATCTTATTGGCGACGGGTTGGAGGCCACGGTGGAGAGTGGTGAGGAGGAATTGGGCAGCGAGGACGAGGAAGATAGTGGACGTGATTATTTCGAAGCGCATTTCGATTCTTCCTTGACAGAGTCTCAAACAGACGATTTGCATAAACGGTTGGACTCTCGGACCCAGGAGTATGCTTCGACGAAAGAGCCCAGTGGTAGCAATGAGCTGCTGTTGTGTACTAGGCCGAAAATCGATGTTGCCATGGACACCGGGAAGGTGAATTTACAAAAGCTCCCCATCAAGCAAAGGTTGAGACTCAACAACGAGTCCTGGGTCTCGAATATGACCCAGTTGCAAGCAAAGCTCGCTACGCCAATGTTCCAGTACCAGGATATGCTGTACGAGTATGACAACTACGAGACCGACGAGCAAGAATACAGACAACTGTACTCGCTGCACGCTTTGAACCACGTTTACAAGACTAGGGACAAGATCCTGAGGAACAACCAGAAACTGGCTGCACACCCTGACACGGAATTTTTGGACCAAGGTTTCACCAGACCAAAAGTCCTGATCGTGGCCCCGACAAGAGCTGTAGCGCACGATATCATCTCACAACTCTTGACCATGTCTGGGATAGACCAGATCGACAAGAAGGGCAAGTTCAACGACCAATTCCTGGACACGTCGCTACCCCCGGAGTCGAAACCCAAATCGTTTCAACATGTGTTCAAGGGCAACACTAACGATTTCTTTATCCTGGGTATGAAGTTCACCAGGAAGGCCATTAAGCTTTACAGCAACTTCTACCAATCAGACATCATCGTGTGTTCGCCGCTGGGGATCCAGATGATCGTCGAGAACACGGACAAGAAGAAGAGACAGGACGACTTCCTATCCTCCATTGAGCTCTGTATCTTTGACCAATTCCACTCGATGGAGTTCCAAAATGTCAGCCACATTTACACGCTGTTGAAACACTTGAACAAGATCCCGGAACAGAACCACGATTCGGATTTCAGCAGAATCAAGATGTGGTACATCAACGACCACGCACGGCTGTTCAGACAAACGATGGTCTTCACCAGGTACAGCTCCCCGACAGCGAACTCGATTGTCAACGGGAAATGCCTGAACTGGGCTGGCCGGTGGAAGAACAAGAAATTGATCCCGTTCGAAAAAAGTGCTCTGGGGACCTTGGGGATCCGAGTGAGACAAATATTCCAAAGGTGTGACGATATCGGTAGCTCGATTGTGGACGAACCAGACTACAGGATGAAGTATTTCACCAGCGTGATCATCCCAAACATTCAAAAGACAACCGGGTACGAAGATGGGATCCTGATATACATCCCCGAGTACACCGACTTCGTCAGGGTACGAAACTACATGAGAGAGAAGACCACCCTGCTGTTTGGGGAGATCAACGAGTACTCGAGCCAGAAACAACTCACTGCGAACAGGGCATTGTTCCAACAGAACAAGATAAAAGTGCTGCTATACACCGAGAGACTGCACCACTACCGCCGATACGAGCTCAAGGGTGTCAAGAGCGTGGTGTTCTACAAGCCACCTTCGAGTCCCGAGTTCTACCAAGAAGTAGTGAAGTTTATTGGGAAGAACAGTTTCCAAGGCAATTGCGATTTGAACATTTCAAATGTGAGATGCGTGTATTCAAGACTCGACGCTTTGCCCCTTGAGAGGATTGTAGGCTCCCAGAGAGCCGGGGTGCTACGCCACGGCCACAGCGACTCGTACGAGTTCAAATAGATCGGCCAATGGCTTCGAGGAAGCCCCAGTATGTAAAAGTCAATATCAATATATATATATATATATTGAACCGATTAACTTCAATTCCCATCTTCCTACACTGTGTTAACGAAGGGCTCGTTGGATAAACGTAGTAAGAGGCTGCCTGGTTGGTATAGGATGAAGGTGCAGAAGGACGCTGTCAATATATTACAACGGACGTCGACGTTTTTAAACGCTGGTGTGATCACTGAGAAGCCAGTATGGTACGACGTCGTCGCCTCTGTTCCACCTGTGACGCAGTTCACTAGAAACCCAATACTACAGGACCCATGTAGTGGTCAACCCGTGGGCGAGCGTGATGTATCGGGTTTCGAGAAGGACGATAGAGGTTTTTATAGGACGCGGACCAAGAGGAAGGACAGAGTCGCTAAGATCAAATCCCTGTACAAAGCACCGACGTTGAAGTACATTGACGATGAGTTGAGAGTGTTATTCTACGAGCAGCACCCTTGGGAGAGGACGAGACCAAAGATATTCATTGAGAACAATTCGAAGTCGAAGTTTGACGGCCGTTCCATTTTCCAACTGGACAAGCCATTGGATGGCGAAAGCGTGGTGCAGAGGGCTCTATACTTGAACAAGAGAGAGGAATCGCCGATGAAGCTCATGGACGCTTACGACGTGGCAAGGTTCGAATTTTACAGGGCACGGATGGCAAGAGACTTGGAAGAACAAGTCGCTGCAGAGGAGGCTCGGATGTTTAGTGCCACGTTCTCTTCTTCCATGCTGGAAGCTGGGTTGCAAGCAGAACAAAGAGTGATCGATAATTGGAAGACGGTTGCCATCAAGAGCTCTGAATTGGCCAGAATCAAGCGGACTGACCTGTCGAAGGGTTGGAACCAAGAGGACGCACTGGATGAGAGCGGTGTGGCCGTACCCGATGGTTTGGACCCAGACAGCGTCACTTCTGAAGACATTGAAAGACTATTGCAATGAGGCAGCACTCGTATGAACTTGTATATATCGATTCTGTAGTGAAACTCCGTGTATCTATTGAGACTTGCTCATCATTTCCCGTGGAATTTTGGCATAACTGTGACTAACCAAAACGAAGACACCCAGACAGGCTGCCCAGACAAGACATATTTAAGCGAGACTTTACCGGGACAATGCTGTCTCTGCGTTGGTCGGTTCCATTGGTATGAAGGAGAACAAACAACGTCGACAATGTTTAGATTGGTTGGTAATAAAGCGCAAGGCCTTCGTCATTTCAGCAGTTCCTCAATTGCCTTTAAGCAGTTGACAATTGGGCTGATACCGGGAGACGGGATCGGGAAGGAAGTGATACCTGCTGGTAAGCAAATTCTACAAGGATTGAACTCCAAACATGGACTCGATTTCAATTTTATCGATTTGGATGCTGGGTTTGAAACGTTTCAAAAGAAGGGCAAAGCTTTACCTGATGAGACTGTCAATGCGTTGAGAAATGAGTGCCAAGGTGCTCTTTTTGGTGCTGTACAGTCTCCTACCACTAAAGTAGAAGGTTACTCGTCACCTATCGTAGCTTTAAGGAAAGCTCTTGGATTGTACGCCAACGTCCGTCCAGTGAAATCTGTGAGCGGGACCAAGGACAGACCCGTTGATATGATCATTGTCCGGGAGAACACTGAAGATCTTTATATTAAGCTTGAGAAAAGCTACAGGGACCCGGAAACTGGGTTGAGAGTCGCCGATGCCGTTAAGAGGATCACTGAAACGGCTACTAAGAGAATCGCTACGATTGCCCTTGATATAGCATTACAAAGATTACAAGCTAATGGGAAATCCACTTTGACAGTGACCCATAAATCCAACGTCCTCTCACAGAGTGATGGTCTGTTCAGAGAAGTCTGTAAAGAGGTTTACGAAGCCAACGCAGACAAATATTCAGGCATCACGTATAATGAACAAATTGTCGACTCGATGGTTTATAGAATGTTTAGAGAGCCTGAATGCTTTGATGTTATCGTGGCACCAAACTTGTACGGTGACATTTTATCCGATGGTGCAGCAGCATTGGTCGGTTCATTAGGTGTGGTCCCCAGCGCCAATGTAGGACCAAACATTGTTATTGGTGAACCATGCCATGGTTCTGCTCCAGATATTGCAGGTAAAGGAATCGCTAACCCAATTGCCACAATCAGATCTACAGCATTAATGTTGGAATTCTTGGGACACAACGAAGCTGCTCAAGATATCCACAATGCTGTGGACAGTAATTTGAGAGAGAACAAGATCAAGACACCAGACTTGGGCGGAAGTTCAAGTACGCAAGAGGTCACAGATGATGTTCTTGCAAGACTATAATAAACTTCAGATATCCACCTGAACGTGTTTTAATGATTCATTATATATGTAACTATGTGTGTACCACAGTTTAATCAATCTTACTAGGGTATCTCTTTTTGAAGTCCTCTTCAAGGTCATCCAGGTTCACATCAAGCAAACTCTCTGTACCGCTGCTGAGGATCCTTTCTTTGGCAATATGTGTGCTCGATAAGTGGTTCGGTTTCTTGGGGATTTTAGGCTTGTTTATCGAGGAAGTCCGATCATTAGTTAAAATTGTTTCACGAGTATCTGGTTCTTTGTTCGAACTCTTTAACGAATGAATGATTACACTAGGGAATCTTGGTTGTTGTACATCTAACATTGCTTGTGCCGAGTCCACAGGTTTACCCTCGGTGTATTTCCCATATCCTGTTGCTGTCTTGAGACTCGGTTGAGTGCTGGCGTTTTGTAGTAAGATTTGAACTCGTTCTTTTATAGACTCCTTCATTTTCACATTGGTTTGTAAGATATCTTTTTTAGATTGTGTGTTCGCTATTGCATTTGTACTTGCGTGCCGCTGGCCTCCGACAGAGCTAACAGGGTTATGATTAAGCTGAGGCTCAGAAGTCTTCTTCCTCAAGTTTTCCTGGCTCTTCCAGAGGCCTCCATTTCTCACTAAGTTCCTTTGAGGTTTCTTTTTCGTGGTATACAGCTCATCATCACTAATTTCACTGCTATGAGACGATGTATCACTATGCATATAATCATTAATATCTGTTTGTGTGACAGAATCCACATAGTTGTCTGGACGCGTCTTTACAGCGTTTGTCACTGCATGATTCAACTGTTGGAACGTCCCGTGTGGTACTATTTGCGGTGGCATAGAACTGGGCCGACTAAGTAGAGGAACTTGTGCGTGATTCATTTGGGTCATTAGAGGAGAATCAAATTTCGGAATTGTAGTTTGATTCTGCAACCTTAGATTATTTACTGGGGATGGAACGTTTCTTAATTTGGATACTTCTGTGAGAACTTGGTAGATGTTCGGTCTCGCAAAGGAGTTATTAGTCAACAGGACCCTGATCAAATTTTTCAAAGAGTCAGAGTATTGTGGATAAGCAGGATACTGGTACCTGCTTTGTAGAATGGCAGCTTCGCCGTTATTTTCGAAAGGTGTAGTGTAATAACAGAGTTTGTAGAGCAAAACACCAAGGGCCCATATATCAGATTTCTCATCAATTGGCAGTCCACGGCGCAGATCTAACATCTCCGGTGATCGATACTGGGCAGTGGTGTTCTTTAGGATGTCGTATTGAACGTATTGAAACTCTTCAAGTGTCCTCGGTGCTCGTATCACACCGCTGACAGATCCAAAATCACAAACTTTAAAGTCTCCGCTAGACGTCGCTAAGACGTTCTCGATCTTGATGTCTCTGTGGATAATCGGTGGCAAGAGTCGATGCATGCAGGCAATACCTTCGCAAGTATCACTAAATATTTGCAACACTTGAGACTCTGTCAAGCGTTGTTTCAACCGCTCGTTCATGAAATCGATTAGCCCGCCTCGATCACAATACTCCATCAGTAAAAACACATTGTAAGAACCGTCTTCAAACTCAGACTTACTAGCATGCGAATCTATATACGACACCACATGTGTATTGCCCTTTAACAACTTCATAGCATCGACTTCTGCCCTCAATATATTCAAGCCTCGCTTATCCGGCACCAAGACTCGCTTCAAACAAGCAATTGACTCATTCAAAGCGGACCCAGCAACAATATCCGTGACATAGATTTGCGCAAACCCTCCACTAGTCAAGTATCTTCGTATCTTCACCTGATGTGACCCTACCGTAAGCACCGTTCCAGGAGGAAACTGATTCAATTTAGCGGCTTCCATGGTATAAGATCACAGTCCAACCACTTTCAGTTCCTTGCCAGTATCAAAAGAAGACGGGTTTGCCTCCAACTAGCGTAACACAAGCACGGTTATATTAGACGCCTCGTTTGGATCACAATTACTGTATCGCCATAGTAAACGTTTAAATGAAATTTTTCAAATAATGCGATGAGCTCTTCCATCTACAAGCATCTAGCAGTTTGTGAGCTGTAAAGTATCCCGTTTCGTTTCGTTATTCCTCGTAGCGAAGGCACTCAGAAAGCACACACGCGGTCATGTCCAGGAAGTTGAAAGGAAGGGTCAAAGCTAAGGGCCTAAAGGCTGCTTTGCAAAGACATCAATTGATGGAACAAGCAACTTCCAGTACCAAGAAGAAGCTTCAAAACAAGCTTAAAGCGAAGACGCAAATTTCAGAGTCTGAACAGAAACGGAGGGAGTCTCAGAAACAAAAGCAATTGACATCTGAGTTACCGTTCGGTAAGAGTGAGACTTTGCTATTGATCGGCGAAGGTGATTTTTCATTTGCTAGATCTGTTGTTGAAAATGGACACGTCTTACCAGAGAACCTTATTGCCACCAGTTATGACGCTTCAGTCAACGAGTTGAGGTTGAAGTACCCAAACTCCTTCGAAGAAAATTACAAATTCCTTGTTCAACAGGGAGTTAAAGTGATGTTCCAAATCGATGCTTGCAATTTAATCAAGACCTTCAAGTTATCTAAACATACCCCATGGCATAAGCAGATCTCCGCATCCTGGCGTCACAAGTATCTAAACAATGTCATGTTCAATTTCCCACATACTGGCAAAGGTATTAAGGACCAGGATAGAAACATCAGGGACCACCAGTTATTACTTTTCAATTACTTTGACAGCGCCAAACAGTTGTTCAAATTAGTTAACTCGTCGATTAAAAGAACACATGACAGCCATAGGCAAGGGTATACGTTTGACACCGATGATAGCCCTAGTGGACCACCTATCTCTGAAAATGGGTGTGGTAGAATAATAGTTTCTTTGTTCAATGGTGAACCTTATGACTCGTGGCAAGTGAAGATACTTTCCAAGCAAAATGGGTTACAACTTGATAAGTCCCAGAAATTCTGCTGGTCCCAATTCCCAGGGTATCATCACAAGAGAACTAACAACGAACTAGATACTACGAAGCCCGCTATGGAGAGAGATGCTAGGATCTTTATATTTAAAGAATATGAAAAGAAAAAGAAACAGGAATCAAGGGCCAGTAATGACAGTGACAGTGATTAGTAGAACTTCGAAACGAGCCTCTTTCTAAGTAGGGTACATCTTGATGAAATCCGATTCTTTGAAAACGGTTTCGTTTATTGGATCAACGACTTCACCTTCATTCAAATCGTACAGTTTCTTCTTTATTAACGTCTTTGCTAACCGTGTCAGTTTTTTAGAATCGTACACGTTCCCATTCGGTAGCATAACAGGATTTTCAAATAATTTAGACTCTGTGTGATGGGCATATGGCAATTGTTCTGCTATGGGGGCAAAATCCTCTGAACAGACGGGACATTTGTTCTTTAATGAATTGTTGGGCAAATACTCGCTCCAATCGTTTCTGATATTGTCATCAACGTTACTGAGGTCATCTTTGTGATGCAAACATGCCCTGGTCTTCAAAGTGGAAATCCCCAGGGATAAATAGATAAGTAGAGGATCATATTTAGAGATACCGTAGGAATAATAAAATTCTTCCAAGAAATTCTCATTCAGAGTACTCCATCTATTTTCACTTAGCAAATCCATATATTTGGTCAAATTTTTCTCCTCAATGAAAGATGTCTTCTTCTCCCAGTTGAGTGGGTTCTGTTCGTCCGTCGCCGTGATTGGCAGTTGTTTCTTAAAGAAGAAATTAAAGGCTAGTCCCGGGTCATCCTGTATTTGCTCGAAATTATCGATCTGGGATGTGAACGGCATCTGTATTTGGTTCTGGTTTTTCAACACTAGCAAACAGTCCTCAATATAAATCATCAGCCCACATGCAAAGTTGATCTCTGTGAAATTTGTAGACATAAACTTCAGAAGCACGTCTCGGAGACATTGGACCGCAGTCGCATAGTCTTTACGTTTCAAATGCTCTATATACTCCTGGATCCTCGTGTTGAATTCCAGCTTTGAGCGTCTCTTTGAAAGGTAGTGTTTGTTTTCTTTAATCCACTCGATTAAGGGCGCAATGTCATGGCTCTCAGTGAGCGCTGTCGAGATCTTGTTTGCTCTCAGCAGGATGTCGTAATCCACCAATTGGTCCAATTTCAACGCCTTTAAAAACTCAACACCTTTGTTCCCATCCTGCTCGTGGCTGTTACGAGTTAGGTAGTCGCCAATCAACAGGTTTGTGTACTTCTGGTACCATTCAATAAGAGAATCTTTCAATCTATGCTGTTTAGCGTTGTCCAGCTCTTTGAAAAACTCGATCCGCTTCCCAATCCGCTGGAGACACTCCAGCTCTTGGTTCACCAACGATTCTAACCTCGTTTCAAACTTGTCTACACGTTTGATCAGCTCGGAAAGTAGTTTAGATGCTCGCTTATCCTTCTCTAAGACATTTTCAGAGAGCAACCCGTCAATTTCCTTCAACGAGGAGTCCAACTGCACAGACTCTCGTTGGATTCGCCCCTTCACAGCAGCCATATTTTCCACAAGCAACTCATAAGGGATGTGGAATAAATGTTCATTTAGTTGCAAATGGAAGTCCGTATCTGGCTCGTAGATCAATCCACTCATCACGTATGCACTGGCACGACACACACCACTACCAAACAGTACCTGAATGCTTCCACTACCCTTTGGAGGAGCTCTTTAAGAAGGAGTTGCTAGTGGGGGGGACCCTTGCCTTTGAAATAATCTTTCAGAATCGATGATCCGTGGATCATGATGTTTCAGCTATCAGATGAGTCAGAAGCTTGAGATGGAGCCATTTGTACTACCATTCACTATGAGGTAGGTGTGAATTGAGTCCCAAGAAGCAGTCCATTGAGTTGTGTTAATGTCGCTTAGAGGGTCTTTGTTTGGTAAAAGAGCTGTCCGTGACAGCTCGAAGCTGTTACAATCGAAAACGGGTTACCAGGTGACCACCTACGCCAGGCCCAAGAACCTGTTCATTAGTAAAGGTGTGAATGAGACGCTATACGATATCCATGGGAAGTCGTATCTTGATTTTACTGCCGGTATAGCTGTGACGTCGCTTGGACATTGCCACCCAGGAGTCGCTGAAGTGCTGTCTCAACAGAGTAAGAAACTGATCCACTCGTCGAATCTGTATTACAACCAGGAGTCTGTGGAGCTAAGTGCTAACATTGTGGAGTTGACTAAACAATTCCACGGCCAGCACGATGCCAGCGAGGTGTTTCTGTGTAACTCTGGTTCTGAAGCCAATGAGGCCGCTTTGAAGTTTGCCAAGAAGTTTGGGCTGAAACAATCGGCTCAGAAGCAAGGTATTCTCGCTTTCAAAAACTCGTTCCATGGGCGTACCATGGGCTCTCTGAGTGCTACGTGGAATCCCAAGTATAGAGAACCGTTTGGTGCCCTGTTGCCTAACGTGCATTTCCTAGATGTGGCAGATGGGGTTGAGTCGGTGACAAAGTTTTTAGCCCAGAACGGTGACAAATACGCTGGGATGATCATTGAACCCATCCAGGGTGAAGGTGGTGTGTACCCTATCCCAACTGAGTATTTGCTGTCCCTGAGGAAGCTGTGCTCGGAGCATAACATTATCTTGATCTATGATGAGATTCAATGTGGGATGGGCCGTACTGGGGAACTATGGGCCCACAGTCACTTACCCAAGGAGGCACACCCGGACGTGTTCACTGTGGCCAAGGCTCTGGGTAACGGTGTTCCAATTGCTGCCACAGTGGTGAACGACAAGGTGAACAACGCTTTGAAAGTTGGCGACCATGGAACCACTTTCGGTGGGAACCCATTAGTTTCTGCTGTCGGGAACTATGTCCTGGAGACCATTGCGGACCAAAGTTTCTTATCTGCTGTCCAGAATAAGAGTGAGATTTTATCCAATGGGTTACAAGTCCTTAAGAGCAAATACCCAAGTGAGATCACGGACGTGAGAGGTAAAGGGTTGATGATGGGGCTAGAGTTCGCAGAGTCGCCTCAAAAGATCGTCACATTGGCAAGGCATTTGGGATTACTGATTATCACTGCAGGGAAAACGACCATCAGGTTCGTTCCTCCACTTACCATAGCGGATGAGAATATCGTGAAGGGATTGACGATCCTGGAGACTTGTATCAGGAAACGTTTTGGTTACGAAGAGTTATCAGCAGAAGAGAAAGAATTCTTGGCTCAAGAGCAAGACTAGTCCCCCCCTCAACTAGGCTATATCGAATGAGTAGTTGATAATTGATTATAATTATATATAGAGCGTGTGAGTTTTGAATCTATGACGTCCTTGTGGATGTGTTCTTAAGGCAGTGGTGCTTACAATGTGATAGATGGTTGAGCATGTCTATTGTTGGCTGTAGAGTGAGGGAAAAATTCCAATAACCCGTCTTCAGACAGTTTCAACACTTGCTTGAATTTGGCACCGATTCTCGTCAATGGCTCTTTGGACTCCGATTTGGTCCACAATGCAAACTTGTTACCACCTTTTCTAATACTCAAGACGACACCGTTGATTTCAGAGTCCTCTTCGTCAATGGTCTCCCCAATGACGGCCAGTAAAGTTCTTAGCCACAACTCGTCGATGTCGGCACCGTTCTTGCCCTTCAGTTGGAAGGACCACTTCCCACCTTTGGAGTTCGCACGGTCTTCCCATTCCGGTCTGATATCGTTACGGAAGACATGGTAATCCGACTTCAATGGCAACTCGTGAGGAACCGGGATGTTTTGATAGATCGCCCAGAACTCCTCCACGGACTCAAACGTCGTCACCGGACGCAAAAGGTCAGACCACGACTCCGAGTTGTCCATGGCAGGCTTCGTGTACCACAACGTCCATTTGGTGCTCAAAGGATGCTTCACTTCGAAATCCGCATTGTCACTTAAAACAGTCTTCACGGCACTGTCACCGCTCACAGTCAGTTTTTCCTCCAAGTTCTTCGACACTTCCTCAACAGACATTCTTTCCTTTCAAGTTATTCCACCGTACAGAACTTATATCAGCTTCAATGGGCCTCTTTCCCTTCTGAATCTCTTCCAAAAGAGTGGTGGCAGACTTGGAGCTTCGAATAAAAATTTTTAATTTCACCAAACGGCCTCGCAAACCGCACACGTGACGGCGGACCTTTCCCATTGAAAGAATTCCAGCAAGGTCATCGCCAGTTGTCGAGTCCGCGGGGTTGTTGAACTGGTCAGCTGGGGGTGTGGGAGTGTGTTGACCTTGGAGGTTTGATGGTTTTGGAAGAGATTGCCATTCTGTCCATGTCGGCGTCCTTTGGAGCTCTGTACTACTGCCAGAACCTGCTGCTTTATCCCTCCTGGGCCCAAGGTGCGAAGAAGCATATCGAGACGCCTGCGTCGCGGGACCTGCCTTACAGACATGTGTTGCTGAGAACTAAAGACGGGGTCGATATAGAGGGGTACGATATACAGAATAGCAACGAGAATTCGACGACTACGTGTTTGATCCTGTGCCCCAATGCGGGCAACATTGGGTACTTTATTTGGATCATGGAGAAGTTTTATAAGGACTTCAATATGAGTGTTTTCATATTCTCGTACCGTGGGTACGGGAAGTCTGGAGGCTCGCCGACGGAGGAAGGTATTAAGCTTGATTGCGACTGTGCCATAGACTATTTAAAGGGGACTCAGTTCCATGCCAGTAAAAAAATCGTCCTGTATGGGAGATCGCTGGGAGGTGCTGTGGCGGTTCATATTGCCGCGAAGTACGGTGCTATGGTCTGCGCAGTGATCCTCGAGAACACTTTCTTGAATATTAGGAAAGTGATACCATATTTCATGCCTTATATCAGGTTTCTAGCGCCCTTGTGCAAGGATTTATGGGATTCGGAGAGGACAATACTCAAAGTTGACAGCCGAATACCATTCCTGTTCTTGTGTGGGCTCAAGGACCAAGTGGTCCCACCTACGCACTCTAAGAAATTATACCAACTTTGTCCCAGCAATGACAAGAGCTATCACGAAATCGCCAACGGGTATCATAACGATACAGTGTTTGAGCCGGGATACTGGGACTTGATAGAGGATTTTTTATTTGAGAGACAATTGATAGAACCTAGCGACGATACAGACAGTGGTATAGAAGATTGAACCGAGATAATGAAGATTAAAGCACGCTACGGGCTACCCTAAATTGTTGACAGTGTTATTACAACCGGTAGGACAACAATCCATCATATCATCCAGAAACCATTCCTTTAAACAATCAAAATGCCCCTCATGACCACATTCAAGTAAACACAACGATAAATGCTTTATAGGCCTTTCGCAAATGACACACAAGGTGTTAGGTTTTTTACAAAGATCACAGTACCAATGCCCAAACCGTCTTGTCAATTCCTCTTTGTCCGACCCATACTTCTCCTTTGATGTCTCGTTAAGCATTAATTCTCCACAACGGTCACAATATATTTGAATTGTTGACTTCCCAGACCCTGACCCCATTATATCATCCCATGGACAGTTTTTCAATAGTGCAGTTGCGATTTCAAATAACTCGTATCGGTGTAATAACGAAATGAACTCGGCAATACTATCCTTGGCTACTTCTAAAGTGGTAATGTCATACATGTCTTGGAAGAGTAGCACAAGACTGATCGTGAGCAAGACGTTTCCAGTCTCTACAGCTTGTTGGTACATCTTTCGCAACAAAGATCGTGTACTCCATGGAGAGTATCTATGGGATTTTGTCCTCTCTGACAGAGGTTCGAATGCTACGGGAGAGCTAGTAGTCTTGCGAAGATTTTTCTGGAATGACGATAACGAAGCCAGATTCTGTGGTGATTTCAATAAGCCCGCTTTTAAGATGCCCATCCCTCTAAAGGAGGAAGACGCTGGCCCTTTAATTGGAGACGTTCCATTTTGAAAGAATGTTCGACTGTGGGGGGAACCATTCCCCAGGGAATGCGGACTCCTCTGTTTTAGGGACTCGTCGTCTAGATAATCCAGTGTTGGAGAATGAAGATCTGACATGTAAGTATCGATGAACGAGGGTCTTTGAGAGCGCTTAAATAGGATTGGTATCGCTTGAGGAGGAGGACTCTCGCTGCCAGCAAGACTACTATTTGCAATACTATTGATAGAGGGTTCTCGCTGATGTACAGCACCGTTATGGGGCGCCTCATCGTCTATCAGGCTCTCCTCACTAAAAGTTTCTAATACTTTCTGATGATGTTTTCTCAATTCCTTTATATTCTCTTTTAGTGTTGATTTTTTAGTCATTATATCATTGTTCTGTAAAACTTCATTGATTTGATTAGGTTGAGTTTCTTTGGCTTTCTGATGAGCTTCATCGGTCTTAAACATGTTTGAGCTGCTGGAGTTATTCTTGGTATCTATAGAATTTTTTAGCGAATCGCTTTTGAATCTATCTTCTGCCATTGAGGCCCTCGAAGAATCAGGTTCAACGGAAGCAGTCCCACTATATAACGACGAACCAAATGAATACGCACGTTTGTCTGTATCTGCAGCAGTAGAGTTTAGATCCTTTCCGATGTTCGGATGGGAAGGTAACAAAGCAATAGATTCATCATCTTGAGGTTCATCATCAAAATCCGTGATTGTTCTTAGGTCCCAGAGTAGAGAGTCTCTTATAAGCAACCAAGCTTTAAAGTTTTGTAAGTCTTTAATCTCCGAAAAAACAGAAGCATTATGGTTAGAAACCTCTATCAGATCCATTAGCAATTGCCTTCTCTTTTCAAAATCGATATTTGAACTTCGTAAAGTTTCGGTAGGTTTCTTATCATTACTATCGTTGCTAATCTGGGAATCAGCAAATACAGAGAGTTTTGTTATGGACTCGTTACCATGTGGCGTAGTATTAGATATTGACGGTTCGCTATCAACAGATGTAGTCTGAGCAGTAACCTGCCTTGTAGATGAATGCATGAGAGAGCCTTCTTGATCATTCGATTTCTTATTCACTAAATTAGCCCAGGTGAAATTCTCGTTCATTCCGAATTTCTGCATCAGATCCTCCTCTGTCTCATCTTCATCAATAAGACTCATTTGATGATAAGAACTCTTGGTGTCTATTATACTTTTGTCGCTAATAAAAGAAAATTGTAATTCCTTGGCCAAATATTTGAAAACTTCTACAGGAGATCTCTTCTTCAAAATTTGCTCGTAAGAATGGGTATCCATTTGATGCTCTTGTAAATGGGTCAGTCTCATACTATGAAACAGTTCTGGTAGGTCCAGACTTATTATGTTAGGTGATATTTTAGAATTAAATTCGTTGGCCGTAAAGTCAGGGGAAGGTCCTTCTGCATTCCCTGAGATGGAAGACATAGTACTAGGTGAATTTGCAGATACAAGACTCCTAGCACCAGAAGTAGCACTTCTTTTCAACATTGGTGTAGGATCAGCAAAGCCAGCATAGTTACCACTTTGAGCTCTTCCTTTTTTCAAATTACTAACTCTGGGAATAGAATTACTGGTTAAACTAGTTAATCCTAAATGTTCTCTTGGATCGTGGCCGTTCGGGTTGGAGGATGGCGGACTCACAAACTTTTCATAACTCCCTTCATTTTGGTCAAGCATTAGTAGACCATTCCCATCCATATCTCTCCATATAGAAACATTTTTTTTCAAGTTTGATAAGACCGTAGGTTCCTCGCTAATATTCCAACCATTAACACAGTTATCTTTGTTGATATTGAATAAAAGATCGTTATCCCACCAAACTAACCCCAGTGAAGCTGATTTTGTCCCTAACACATATTTTGGAACATATTTCCGTGCCAAGGAATATACCGATACCTGTGCCTCGTCTCCCATTGTAGACAGAGCCAGTAAAGAGTTTTCAATAGTGTTGGACAGTCCCGGTTGAAATTTTAATTTTGTTATGGGTGCGCCCATATTAATGTACAGTTCAGGGAATGCATTGACGTTATTAGTTGAGCTCCCAAATATTGAAGCCACGTTATTTTGATGTGAATATGCATTCGCTAAACTGGTCGGCTGTTGAAAGGGAAGTTGTGTGTGTACTGGAGACATTGTTACTTGGTTGTTGGCGGTTTCGGTGTACGTTTTGTCACCAAAATACCATAATCCACATTTACCATCACGGCCACCAGTAGCAATATAATCCAAATGTGGGTGCCAAGATAAACATAGCCCTGGGCCCGTTTGTGCGTTGATTTTTTTTTCAAACTGGCTAGGTTGTCTTAGATCAAATTTCAATAGAACCCCAGAATCATGTATAGAGGCAAATTTGAACCCAGAGTTTGCTTTATATTCTGGAGTGCTTCTCTCTGACGCAAAAGTGTAGCCCGGCATCCATTTAATATCTCTTATTGGGTCTGATGTAGTATTGATATTAATCTCGCAACTAGCTCTCTTTGTGTTATTCGTTCGTAGATCCCAAATTTTAACGCAACCATCTTGTCCACCACTGATAAGCAAATTTTTTTGCACCATATTGAAATCAAAACTATTCACAGACCTTGTATGTTCTTCCAATGAGGTGGTTTCCATTTTCTTATTGATATCAAAGATAGATATTGTGGTAGAATTTGTGCAAATCGCTATACTATGTTTGTTTGGCCCATATCCAGCCTTCACATCAGCTATCGTGCTAAACTTCGCCTTCTTGGCCCTTTTTGGTATAAAAGAGTTGGATGGTGGGGTCCTTGCCCCAGTAGAGACTATATTTTTGGTTAAATCGTATTCCCATGAGAGCGAGTCATCCTCTGTGGAGAACTTAAAGATATTGAGACTTGACTTCCCCGCTGTCACTACTAATCTTTGACTAGGATCATTAATTTTATCCACACTAGCCAGCTCTGTTGGCGACTTACACGTGTACCTTGCCCCACTAACCGCATTGTTGCTGTTGCTAGTGTTCGTTGCCGGATATTTTTTCCTTCTAGGAGTTTCCCTTTTGTTATAGTAATACCGGCTCTTGTCGTCCAAAGAATACAAGTGACTCTGGTCATTGGGGGAGTAAGATCTCCCCATCAACTCATACGAGTTCATAATAGTGCTTGCGTGAGAAAACCTGTTGGAAAGCTTGGGTCTCGTGGAGTTTAATCCATATGAAGGGTTCTCCATCGCAGGGCCCGGGGAACTTGCATTATAATGTTGAATTCGAAACGATCTACCCACTGAAGATGATAAATTGGGTTGGTTCCCACCATCCTTGACACCGTAATTTGGCATTACTCTTGAATTAGTGTGTCCAATTGAATAATTGGAATTCCCATATTTCGGCACAAATGTGTCCTTTCTTGGCGAGCTCATGCTGTTGGCTTCTTCCAAGGTCAGCCACCAGTTAGATCCACGATTATCTAATGTTTATTGTAAACAACTCTAAGAGCTTGGTACTCTTTTCTGCTCTGAATGAGAGGTTACAACAGATAGTTTAATGTGGTGGATAGTGTCAATATTAAAAATAATGAAATTTAAGTGAAATCTCCCACAGTGTCTAGCTCATCGCATCAAGTTCCTCTGTGTATTGAGTAAATGTAGAGCGTATCTCTCCTTTGTGGCACATTTATGGCTACGGCTTGCTGCTAGGCAGTAGCTATGGAATTTATTATCACACCTGAACTGAATTGGATCAGATTTTTTTTTCCCACTCAGATAATGATGAGATGAACTGATGGATTTCAAGTTGAATGGTTGGCATACATATTGCAGTAAGTTCTAATGAGATCATGGTAAGATATATTTTGCGCCGCGCTTTGTACAATTTAGAGCAAGCGTTTATGAATTTATTGGCAATAAAAACGATACTGAAAACGGCTACAGCTTCAAGAGTGCATTCTGACGTTGGATAAATTATCATTGAAGTGTCTCTAGTTAGGTGTTTATGCCTGTTATCTAGGTAACCTTTTTAATTATGGGATTGGAAACGGACGTACTGAGACACAGATTCTGGGACCAGTGCAAACATCTGGGCATTCTTGTATATAGAAGCCAAATTGGCCAAGGTCATCTTGTAACTCGGTCTCGACAAGAAGAAATCCTAACCGTATGTTGAAATTTAACTTCCATCTCACTGATAAAGAAGGCATATTTGGGCTCTCGGTTCTTTCCCAGCGAAAGGAGTCTCTAAAAAAAAACCGATAATATCCCTATCAAGAGAACTCCATTGTATAATCAAGATCTACAACTGCTGCGACAGGCGAACCCATCCAAGATATGGCTGAAAGGAACTGCGTCACACCATCCACTGGAGTGTTTACTTCAGAAGCACAAATAGGAGCCTGTAATTGGCAAGATTCCGTGACTAGCTCATTATAAACCGAACAAGAGTGATTACCAACCGTATCAAAACTTCATAAAGAGCACTCGTTCGAGGTATCCAATTGATCATCAGAGTAGCGTACCCGCTGAAATCACATTGCTGGGGGAATCTCAGAACCCTACTTGATGATATTCCCGAATACACGCCTTCAGTGAAGATTTCATTATGCACCCTCACTTTAAACCCTAGACCCTTCCGGGGGTTTTAAGTTATGTATTTCCCAAAAGAGAAGATCTGCTCTTGTCATCGATTGATAACCGGGGACTTTGCTCATCTGATTAACCAATGGACGCAGCTCTAATCAACGTTATAAGGACTGTGTTTGAATGGTGGTGATAAACAGACACTTCTAGTAGGTTATAGAAGGCTTGTCTGATATAATAAGAGGAGAATAATGACAGAAGTTATTGAGAATGGCGAACCGATAAAGCATCCAATCGAACTGGAAGTCTTGCTGGAAGACGATCCTTTGTATGAACCCAATGAGATTAGCCACGAGACGGCCATCAGCCATGATGGGATTGGGCCTGTGGTTAGAGATGTTGAATGGAAGGGCCACATATTGAAAGTTTATCCTTTGGATTATACCAAAGTGACTATCGTGAGATACCAGCTCATCTCCTGTATATTAATGTTCGTGGTGTTTGGATTCAATGAGCAAACCGTTGGTGCCCTTCTCCCCACACTGGTGGAGAAGTACAATGCTTCTACTGTGCAAGTGTCGTCGATTTTCCTGGTGCAACTTCTTGGATACACCCTAGCGTCCTTTTTGAATGAAAGGGTTCATTACTATAGTGGGATGAGAGGGTCGATGTTTCTATCGTCTTTCTTGTGTATAGTGTTTTTCTCTGTGCTTTTGTCGCAGCCATCGCATTTGTGGATCTACGTGGCTAGTTGCTTGCCTCTTGGACTGGCGTTGGGAGTCATAGATGCCTCTGCTAACGTCCAGATCGGCAGCTTTTTGGTGCATAAGAACGAATGGATGGGTGTATTGCATGCGGTGTATGGTGTTGCTGCTATGGTGACAACTCCATTAGTGGCCCATTTTGTGAAATGGGGCCATTGGTCGTACTACTTTTTCTTTCCCTTGGGGGTGGCAATCCTAGCACTGGTTTACACGATTCCAGCGTTTTGGTATGAAACCGCGGAGAAATACGACTACAATTGCCATCTGGATGCCGAAGAGCATGGTCTCGAACATGGAGCTCAAAGCAACTTCCAATTGTTGACGGACCCTGCCATCTTTCTCTATGCGCTTTTCTTATTCCTGTACTTGGGCGCAGAGATCACTACAGGTAACTTCTTCTTCACATACCTGCTAGAGACCAAACTGAACGATAAGGTCAAAATGTCGTATGTGGCATCTGCGTTTTGGTCGGGCTTGACTGGCGGCAGAATGTGTCTTGGATTTGTGACAAAGAGAAGTTTCGCCAATGAATACAGAGCTAACCGTGCTTATGCGTTTTGTTCTATCGTTTGTTACTGTCTTTTTTTCCTACTGGGATTGGTGGACAGTACCAGGACCATTTATTTTGTCTCTTTATTCATGATTGTGTTCATGGCTGGTTTTTTCCTCGGTCCTCAATTCCCATCTGCAAGTATTGTTGCTTTACAAATTTTACCCAAGAGATTACACGTTACAGGAGTGGGACTCGCTGTTGGTATAGGTGGATGTGGAGGTGCTATACTGCCTTACTTGTCGAGCACTATCTTCCATTTCTTCGGGATACAATTGATGCCCTTAGTATCGCTCGTCCTTATTTGCACTCTAAGTGTAGTTTGGTCTTTATATCCAAGATTTATTAAAGGTAAAGAGGAATTTTTCTAACCTCAAAGACTGGGCTTATTTCCACTCCACAAGGAGAGGAGATGCATGGCAACAAACCATCGCTCTATGCTGTCAACGGTACTGGTATTTTTGAATTTGCATTTCACTATATAAATTAATACACATATTTCAATTAAATCTACAGTGTTATAGCTAAATGAAGTGAACACACACTACGATTGCCGCAACTGCACGTTGAAAGTCACTCGCTGAGCCATGGATTCTCAGTCCAGAGTTGTTACTGATAGTTCTGGAGCTAAGAAATACATTTCTCATAGGAGAACTGTGGATGTTGGGTCATTATTCAATCGGTACTATTATTATAGAAAACATGCCATTCCGTTACCTTCAATTGAACCAGAGACCTCTTTCACCTCATATATGATGCCGCCGGACGTTTACAAAATGGGTAAGAACCGTACCATCAATGTTACTGCGAAATTCACTCATTTAAGTTCAAATAAAGTGAAACATGTCATTCCAGCTATAAAATGGACTCCCGAGGGCAGAAGACTCATTGTTGCCACTTATAATGGGGAATTCTCCTTATGGAACGGTTCTTCGTTCAATTTTGAAAGTTTAATGCAAGCACACGAGTCAGCAGTGACTACTATGGAATACTCGCACGCAGGCGATTGGTTAATTAGTGGTGATACCGATGGTATAATCAAACTATGGCAACCAAATTTCAACATGGTGAAGGAGCTGGACAATGCACATACGGAGTTCATTAGAGATATTGCCTTTAGTTGCAATGATTCCAAGTTTGTATCGTGCTCGGATGACAATATATTAAAAATTTGGAATTTTAGTACTGGTCAAGAAGAGAGGGTCTTGTCAGGCCATCATTGGGATGTCAAGAGTTGCGATTGGCACCCTACCATGGGACTGATTGCTTCAGGATCGAAAGACAATCTAATAAAGTTATGGGACCCTAGATCTGGGAACAACGTGTCCACAATTCTGAAATTCAAACATACTGTCCTCAAGACAAAATTCCAACCTACCGATGGTAATCTGTTGGTAGGTATATCCAAGGACAAATCTTTGAGAGTCTTTGACATTAGGAAGAGTATGGAAGAGTTGATGGTTATAAGGGACGAGATTGACTATACTACATTAACATGGAGTCCTATTAATGACTCAATGTTTGTGGTAGGGAACTACGACGGATCTTTGAAGCATTTTGATCTTCTACAAAGTTTAACCGAGCCTGTGCACACAGTACCGTTTGCCCATGACAAATCTGTTTCCTCCGTTGCATATAATCACGCTGGGAATATACTGGCCAGTGCCGGTAAAGATAGAACAATACGGTTTTGGACAAGAGCAAGACCATATGATCCCAACGCATACGATGATCCAACATATAATAACCATAAGATAAATGGGTGGTATTTTGGTATCAATAACAACATTAACGCGGTAAGGGAGAAGACAGAGCATGGTGCAGCCCCTCCAGCAAACGGAGATTCTACGACACTTTCTTCTATGGGTACCACAAACTCAATCTCATCGGCAGGCGACGAGCTTCCGAGAAATGAACCTAATAAACTACCAGGTCTAAGTCCCAAAAAGAAAAACGCTTTGCCTGGCTTAGACTTTTAGCATTTATAGTCATTCAAGGATATATATATATACATATATCTAATCTGTATATATCCACTTGTGAGCAATTTACTTCATCTTTAATCATAAATTCATTAGGTTTATTATATGTATGTATGTGTACATAGATAAAACTCGTCTGTCTGAGTCAAAAGTTCTATCAATAGACATGCTGATTCGTTTTAGGCATAAAAGCTTTGTGAGGAGACAAAAATGGAGTGAGTAAACTGGAATGGTCGCCTCGCAATGTTGAAACACATTTAACCAGTAAACAGTTTCTTGTCTTGATTCACTCTGTTTGTTTGTTTGTTTTTTGGCCTTAGTTTTGTGCATTCATGGGGCTCAGTTTTCTCAAATTCGATAGATAGGTGTTATCGACAACTTTAAATAGGACATCAAGTTTGGTGACCCCCTTCAAAATCGTTGAAGGATTCTTCATCACTTTATCTGTCTTGTTGAAGAAAGCTTGCACAGATTTAATGTATTGTGACCCAAATACGGATGCATACTGGCCAACAAAGCCTTCAAGCAGTTGGAAAATTAATTTAACTTCATCTGAAGCATTGGGTTTTAAACGGTAAAGGTGATGCAGTTTTTTATCTTCAAAATTGTCTTTACCAACATTTAGAAGATCGAAGTAAGCAAAATTAAAATCAGCTAGGACACCGTTCTTCAAAGAATCGAATTCTTCATTCGAAAAAGGTACAAACTGTCTTTGGTAATTCTCCAACCTCTTGGAGAAATCTGCCACGGCGACTTCGTAAGGCTTATCGAAGTAATCCTCGTTAAAAGATTTCCTGTGTATATTATACCTGATGAAGTTTTCATCCGAACAAGTGATTTGGAAAAGAATGGGGGTAATTTGGAACTTTGCTGTTGGAGAAGTATTGTGCTTCGCTATCGTCTCAAAGACCACTTTCCTTCTTTTCAAAGTAGAGTTTGTCGCATCCAACATTGCTAAATCACATTTGTCAGCATCCAAACTTTTTATCAACTCGTTCAATGTAATCATTGCAAACTTCTCTTTCTTATCAGCATTTTTGGGGTTGAATAAATCCTCATCGGGGCTCTTAGCTAGCTCCATGGTGGCGGTACTACTCATCACTCTTCTAACCCTGCCAGCATTGAAGATGGAGCATCTCATCTGAGATGTGTTTGGATTATTTTTCAACCATTGGATCAAATGGTTCGAGATCGTAGATTTCCCAGTGGCTGGCAGCCCTACCAGGACAACGACAAACTTGTCATTACCGGTATGCCTACTCACTGGCTGTAGAGGACCCGTTTGTAGAACCTCTTGGATATGATCAGGAATATCCAATTCCTCGTGCAAGCCGTGGTAATCAGTCTGCCTCATCGACAAATTCAACTTGTTCGATTCGGTCATCGAAAACAACGAGTTCGTTGAATTAAATCCAGAGTGGTCATTCTGGGTAGTCATTATTCTATGGTGTTTACCTTCTTATCCAATACCTCTGAAAATACAACTGTCCACCCGAACACAACCAAACAAAGACGTACAATTTTTCTAAAACATTCGTTACATTCTCTTGCATATATACGGGTCGTATATATATATGTGTGTGTGTGTGTGTATATGCGGTGTTCTTGCGGTGCAGACTCATTACACACTTAATCGGCAAATTATTCCAAAACAGTCTAACAAAATTTGTCAAGAGTTCATAATGCCTCTACTCCATGAACAACCGGGGCAATGTCAACCATTGAATGATCCGTAGACCTATCGTCAGTAATTCCAACTCTGCCCCTCCAGCACTCTCTATGCGATGTGTTCTAAGCAATCCCACGGAAATCACTGACTTACTAGCCCTCGAGGCACACTGAAAAAGAAATGAAAAAAATCACGCTTAGAAAACCTCGCACGAAATGCAGAATTATATCATTTGTTCGATCCGAGATCTGGGTTGATCCGCAGAGGCTTCTACGTCGGGTTCTTGGCGTGGGCCCAGGTGCCGGCATGGGCCCAGGTGCCAGTGTGCGCTGATTGAAGTGTTGCGGACCTTCTGGAGGAAAGAGCTGCCGTTTTAGAGACTGCAGAACCTGAAGCAGGGCGGGCGCTCCGCACAAGCGGTGTTTTGCGGCAGAGTGGTGCGCCTGAGGTAGGGCTTAATAAATTGTTAGTAATACAGGATTGTCCCTGGTCAAGCCTGGAAGGCTCAAGAGTGTTTGGTAAGGCTCTGCTGTACTTGGTCGAGTTTTGCCTCCACAGACGCGCACACGTGCTCGATGTGTGCGATTTCTTGTTTCTTATGCTCCAATTGCTCTTCTAAAAGCATGATCAGCGACTCTCGCGACTGGTGCGGCCTGTACTCATTCAATAGGTGGTGGATGTTCACCAGGATCGTGCGGATATTGTCCACTTTCTTTTCAAATACTGCGGGGGCCACACTCAGCACCCCGACAAGCTCCAGGTAATTCAACAGCAGCGATTTCAACAGCTTGCGCAGTTCTTTGATCTTGTTCTGGTACTTGGCGCCCTCCTCCGTCACAGTATCGTCATACAGCTGGGTGATGTCCATGTCTTGTAAGCGAGGCAACTCGTCCTTGACTTGCCACACGCTGCCAAACGCGCGGTACTGCTTCGTCTCGGGCATTGGCGGCGGCACGAGAAAGTCAAGCGCCTCTGTAATCTCGTCCCCATGACCCTCGCGCGGCTCAGACTCTCTTGCCTTCAACAGCTTCAAGTTCTCATCAGTGAAGAATTTCACGTACGGTGGTGGAGCGGGGTACAGAGAACTCACATCATTAGAACCCTCTTCCGACATACTTCCTGGTACAACGGGGACTCGTTTTAGACTTGCTCAGAGACCTCGTTTCAGCCCACTACGCAACGCGGTCTCTTTCACTACTGGGCCTTAACTCATGGATTTCAGTATTTCAACAAAACCTCAAATCCGTCGATCGCGATACTTATAAAGAACCAATTTAACGGAAGAGTGCTACTACTGGGACACTCATTAAGCACTGCTCGCATCGGTGAAGCAAAGGGTGTTGTATCTTGTGCAGTACGTTTTTTAGAATAGTGGTGTGTGGTACGTATCTTTAAGTGATGGATAAGATGGATGTTGACTCGGAAGGGCCCTCTAACGAGGTTACCAAGAGGAATAGATTTGAAATCAAGAAATGGACTGCTGTGGCTTTCTGGTCCTGGGACATTGCAGTAGACAACTGTGCTATTTGTAGAAATCATATCATGGAGCCTTGCATTGAGTGCCAGCCTAAAGCTATGACGGACACGGATAACGAGTGTGTGGCTGCCTGGGGTACTTGTAACCATGCATTCCATTTGCACTGTATAAATAAGTGGATTAAGACTAGGGACGCTTGTCCTCTGGATAACCAACCTTGGCAGCTGGCAAGGTGTGGGAGGTGAGCGGCGCCGTTTACGACCTGTATACTCTCTTTCTGTGTATGATATACATATATATTACTCTATTGCATTATACCAAATCTTGTCGATTACAACTGCTTTCTGGTCTCTAGTAAGCGGTCCCAGCCGTCTGAGTCCTCCCACCTGTTTTTACCTTTGCTCATTAGCGCTTTGATCGTGGAGCGGGCTTTGTATTTCCAATCCTTGCACACCAGACTTCCCGAGCCGTATTTTCCCTCCATTTCTCCTAGGGACTCATACGCAGCGACTAGATCATCACACGCGTCGACCGTGTCATTCCAAATCTCTTCGTCAGTGTCAAGGTAAGGGTTTTGAGAGATGGCTCTGTATGCCCTCTCGTGACATTCAAGGGCAGCCCATGGCCGCTGCCTCCATAGTTCTACCTTGGCCACGAGCCGCCACGCTCTCCCACTCGTGGTAATCACAGTGGGCATTGTAACACAGACAAACTCAATGCACGATTTTTGGAAATAATTGAGCGTCTCTAGGTCGTACGGTTCTCCTACTAGCAATTCGATAAGTTTCTCAACGACGGGTAGGTCAATGGCGTTGTCACCAGATTTGGAGCCTCTGATTTTCACCAGCTGTTTACAGGCAAGAAGAACGTCGTTCCACTCGTTCAACTTAGCAGAGACTATCAAGTAGTTCTCCCAGATCCTCCAATTGTCCTGGGAATCGAGTCTGGTGGCTCTTTTCAAACATGTGAACGCTTCTTTCAACTTACCCAATTGTACGTACGCAGCGCTAAGGTTAGACCACGATGCAGGATGTTGCTCGTCTAATGAAACACATCTGGAGAACGCCTCTGCAGCGACTTCCATTTTCTCACACTCCAAAGCAATACAGCCGTAAAAATACCAAGTGTCAAAATTTAACGTATACCGTCTAAGAGAATCGTTAAGGTGTTTCAAAGCCAATTGGTAGTCTCTAGTTAAACCAGAGCTTGGAGGAGGGTTGTAGTAGTACCTCCCAAGTGAATTCTTAGCGTTAACGTATTTGTTAACTTCCCAACTTTTTTCCCAAAGCGAAGGGTCCTGTCTGATATCACCAAGGATCGAAAGTGCACGGCCATCGTTCTTCTCGGTTTCTATCCTTTTCACCAAAATCTCCTCGGCAGTTTTCTCTTGACCAACCGCAGCGTAACATAAAGCAGCTTCGCAGTGCATTTCTAACCGTTCGTAAATCTGTACTGCAGACCTTAGGATGCCGACAGACATGTAGGTCTCTGCCAATTTGGCATCGAGTTCCCATCTGGGTAAAAAGGGTAACTGGTGAATGTACTTTAATCTCGGTTGAGCAGATTCTTCAACATCCGCTTGAGGTAATAAATGAGTCTTAATCTTTAGACCCAGTTCCTCCACTAAAGATTGCATTTGTAGAAGACCCCTTTCAATGGTCTTGGCCTTTGTAGTTTCTATTATCGATCTCTCCCATAGCGAGTATGTGAATAGTGTCCAATTTGTCTTCCCATTCTCTTGAAATAAAATTCTGGAGACTATGGCGGTTAACTCTTCTTCCACCAAGGGGTCCTTCGCTGGAGTCGTTTGTCTGATAGTATACAATCTAAGTAACAGTTGGATTAGATCATAACTGCTCAAAGTAGGTTGAGAGTTAGGATCCAAGTTTTGTAACCGTTGCGGGATATCTTCCTGTCTGATCGCCACAGGCAACAACGATTCTTCTACCACATTCTCGGGTTCGACTTTCTGTCTCTTCACTATCTGCTCGTCCAAGGGTTCAGAACCAATACTTTCAAATATAGGTCTGTCTAACAAGATCTCAGAGTTCAAATCGAAGTTCTCAGGAGTCCTTGACACAGTGTCGTTCGTATTTGTGACGTTCTCATCGTCATCGTTTTTAAACGAGGACTCAGCTAAGATTATAAGGCCAGCACGGGCTTTATCCTGGTATTTAGTCCTCCTGGCTCTTGCACCAGTTAGGACAAAATCGAATTGTGTCAATTTTTTAACTTTCAACAAAGTTGGTAAGCATAAATGCTCTGTCTTGATCGCTAGTGAGCATTTGACATTTTCCAAATAGAATATAGTGTAAAGCTTCTTCTTCGTCGCTTCATCGACTGTGTCCGGGAGCTTTGCTGTAATTGCATGGACCAAGTCAATAGATGCGTATATTGCGGATGCCACTGTTGGATGATGCCCTGAAGGCTCAGGTAATAAAGACAGTTGGACCAATAGCGCCCGAGCTCGCCACCAATGTGCGACAGCAAGAAATGGGTCCATAGAGGATGATACCTCTGGTAAAGGCGTCTCGGCATTTTCATCAACATCATAGAACAAGCTTGGTTGTTTGGTCAAACATTCCAGTATCAATAAAGCCAGTATCAAATGCTCTGGGTTATCCAACAGTTCATAAGCAGGCTGGCCAGACACTTGTAAAGAACGGACCAACTGTTTCTTGAAATTGGCCTTGTCTGTCACACCAATAAACAGGGTGTCTATAATATCAATTGGCGCAGCAGGACCTGTATAATTATTCTGAATAAACGTTTGTAATAATGCAATGGCTAACAGAAGAGTTTGGTGTGAATCCTGAACCAATTCTCGACTCACATACGAGGCAAACTTGCCAACGTCAAATGTATCATTGACAACTTCACATTTGGAACTCACAACTGCCAATATTTGCTCTGCAGCTTTATAAGAATTCCCATCTAATATCTCTCTTGCTTGAGAATAACTCTCGCTATGATCATCAGCGACCGACGCACTAAAACTACGGGGCTCCGAAGCCAACAAAAGATGAGTGTAAAGAAGCAGTTCCATTTCCAGACACGCTAAACCAACACACGCTCTCCTTTTGAGCCTCTCAGGCCGTGCAATTGCCACTAGAATTAAGCGATGAGATGGTGGAACTCATGGACCTGAACAATTTTTTTCAACAGTAGCCCTCCACGTGACCTGCAAGCAGCTGAACGCGTAACTGAATATTCAGTTTGGATCATCAGCTTTACGCGTTACTCAGTGGTCCATCGAGCTATACAGACAGTTTGGAGAGTGGCTGTCAGCTGAAAATAACGTTAGTAGTCTCTAGAGTAAAGAGGAGACATAGAGAAGCAGATATATAGCTTTGGAAACAGCGATAATGGCAACGTATCAACCGTACAGTGAATACTCTTCCGTGACCGGTGGCGGGTTTGAGAACTCAGAATCGCGCCCCATGACTAGTGACAGTGGTGCCGGTGGTGCTCGTTCCACAACACTAGTTCCTGTGACGATTAAGCAAATTTCAGACTCTGTACAGGATGTTCAAGATGGTCCTTTTATTGCCCATGGACAAGAACTGAACCACATCTGCTTTGTAGGGGTGGTTAGAAACATAACAGATCATACTTCAAACATATTCATCACGATAGAAGACGGTACGGGACAGATAGAGGTAAGGAAATGGAGTGATGACGCCAGTGACATGAACTCCTCGGAAAACAAGGACTCTACTGAGGCTGGAAACTCGCAGATTGCACAACAGTATCAGATTGGTACATATGTGAAAGTCTACGGGGCGTTGAAGGAGTTTGGTGGGAAGAAAAATATCCAGTACGCTGTGATAAAGAATTTGGCCTCGTTCAACGAAGTTCTTGCGCACCATTTAGAAGCTTTGAGATGTTACGTGGTTGCTAGTGGGAAGATGGCAGATCCTAATGCGGTCGCCAATCAAGAGGAGGGTCAAGCGTTGTTTGTTAATGACAATGCTGACGACAAGAGTGGATCTCCTTTGCAAAAAATCTTGGAGTTTTGCAGAAAGCAATGTGAGGGTAAAGACGCGAACTCATTTGCTGTGCCGATCCCATTGATATGCCAGACTCTCAACCTGGAGGAAACGTCTGTGAGAGAAGCTTGTAATACGTTGACGGATCAAGGTTTTATCTATCCTACATTTGATGATAATCATTTTTTTGCATTGTAATGAGGTTCCAACCGTATATAGCCTTCCTTTAAGTACCTTTAATCTGATTCTGTAGTGACACATAGGGTGGTTTGAGTGAATATATATAGAGAGAGAGAGATTCTTTGACGTTTTGAGGAAAAGTTTTGAGGGGAATTTCGAGAAAGTCGTCAAGATGTCACAAAATATTAATTTGAAAGTTCAGATTGAGATTATATCGGTTTCTACCATGGAACAACGATTCCGATTGTGGCTAGTATCACTAACGATTCTTCCTATTTTTTGAACACCACTGATGAGTAGAAACAAGTCTCAATGGGCGGTTTTGCTCTTGGGAATCTTAAAGTTGTCAGTAGCGTCACTAAATCCAATAATTATTCAGGACAAACATTTCATTGATAGTGTTACCAACGAGCAATTTTTCATAAAAGGGATAGATTACCAGCCCGGTGGCTCCTCAGAGGTAACACATGAGAAAGATCCGTTATCTGACCCTAACATATGTGCTCGTGATATTGTATTATTCCAAGAATTGGGAATTAATACCATCAGAGTCTACTCTATAAATCCAGACTTAAATCACGACAAATGCATGACGATGCTAGCAATGGCAGGGATATACCTTATCCTGGATGTGAATTCGCCGATTCAAAACCAACATTTGAACAGATACGAGCCTTGGAAGACTTACAACCCCGATTATTTGGAACATATCTTTAAAGTCATGGAACAATTCTCTGCGTACCCAAACACCTTGGGGTTCTTTGCTGGTAATGAAATTGTAAACGACAAGAAGTCTGCAACACATGCACCAAAGTACATTAAGCAGGTGGTCAAAGATATGAAACTGTATATGGGGAAACATTGTGACAGAACTGTTCCGGTGGGTTACTCTGCCGCTGACGATTTAGACTACCGAGTACCACTATCGAAGTACTTGGAGTGTGTTGATAATAATGATATGAACACCAGTGTGGACTTTTACGGTGTCAATTCTTATCAATGGTGTGGCGAACAGACCACGGAGAGTTCCGGCTACGATAAATTGGTGGAAGCTTATCAGGATTACACAAAACCTGTGTTTCTTTCAGAGTTTGGATGTAATAAAGTCTTGCCTAGGCAGTTTGGTGAAGTGAAGGGTCTATTCTCGCCAAAGATGATGAATGTGTTCAGTGGTGGGCTTGTATACGAATTCTCTCAAGAATCCAACAATTATGGATTGGTTCGAGTCCATTCGAACGGAGACGTCACATTGTTGGACGATTTCAAACAATTGCAGAGCCAATACCGGGACACGTCTACACAAACTGTCTCGAAACAAAAGAAGAAGGAGAAGTTCTCGTTATTTAGGAAGAAGAACAAGAAACAGAGCAAGACAGGGAGTTTCAACACTAAGACACCGCCAAAATGCTCGAAAAGATATGAAAACATCAACATAGACACAAAGCTAGCTGCTGACTTGTCTGAATCATTGATTAAGTCGGGAGTCACCAATTCTACCAAGGGACAGCTGCTTGAAATCAACTCACAAGAACTGGCTTCTACTTGCCAAATATACAACCCGGATGGGACTAAATGGGATGGGGTCCAAACCATGAAGATCAATCATAAACTGAACAGCGCAGAACAGGACAACGAGGCACCAGAGAGGAACGTTGTGAAAAAGAATGCTGGGTCTCAGTTAAATCCATGGACTCTCACAGGATTTGCAAGTCTATTCCTATCTTTCTTCCTCTTTGGATGATACACATACATAACATATACAATACTACTATTACAAGGACAGCATTAAATGGCTCTTTTCTCCCTAATATGGGACTTCTATTAGCATGGGCTTCATTTTGGTATAAAAAGCGGCTAATTTTATTATTTTGAACATTTAACACACACTCTTGTTGGCGCTATTGTTAACGATTAAGACTAGATAGAAGGAGTCTACTCCAAGACTAGTGTCGAAATTAAGCTGCTGTTATTATAGAGAGTATATAAGAGTCTGTCTATAGCATACTTTTGGTGTGAGTGTGGATTTTCTGGTCAGCAAAGAGGTAGTAGCCGCCAAGGTCACCCAACGCAAGAAGATGAAGCTGTCGAGTATCGAGGACGAGCAACGTTTGGCCAAGAAGATTTTAGTGCAAGCATACGTAGCTCAAAGGCAAAGAGCTTATTTGAAGAGATTGAAAACCACCAAGTTGTACCGCGATTTTGTACAAGAAACGTCGCGACACTCTTATGCAAGCCATTTGAATGGCAGGTTGCTAGAAATAGCGCACCAGGGTGAAGAAGCGCGGATCAAGAACAAGATGAAGACATATTTCCCCAGAGATGCCGAGTCCCAGGATAGCGACAGTTCAAGCTTTAATTCCGACACTGCTAGCTCAAACGAATCGGCATCGATATTTTAACCCCATTATCGGAGGCAACGCACTCTCATTGCCAAGGTAAAATGTAAATGTTGGGAGCTACGGATAATAAACAATACATATGCTGCTCCGGTATTTATCAACAACGAGACAAACGGCAAGATCTGCGGTCTGTCGCTTTACAATCCAAGGTATGGGTTGCAGTTTCAAAATGCATATGCCAAGACAACGTGGGTCCTGAAAGCGTCTTTTTACCTCTAGAAAGTGTCATTACCACGAAAATTTTTTTTACAGAATTTTAATCATCACTTTTCAAAAACACTTTCACCAGCAATGGGCATTTAGTTTTGTTTAGAATAAAGAGTTATCTGGCTCAGAATCATATTGATGCCATCTTCTTCGTTTATGTTAACGATTGCAGGTATTTCTTTTAATGCGCTTCTGGTAGTTTTGTTTCCATAGCTTTCCCACCTCACCTTTCTTTTCCCTACTATCTATTTTTGTAATATTTGGGATAGGATTGAAAGCACAACAGCATCGAACTAGCGAAATTATCCAATACATAGCATCTAGGTAACTTTACTCGCTACCGTATTTGCTATCCATTTTACTTATAGATCAAAGGCAGAAGCTTACTCGAGCCTTTAATACTGTATTATATGCCAGGAGGAATCCTTATTTATTGCCGTATCCCATCGTTTCACTGATTCAGTTGGGTCGCTACCGATTTTAGGAGCAACAACAAAAAGATAGACAAGAGAAATGAATACTTCGATCCATTCTGAGAACTCTTCCAACTCTTCAGAGTCCAACTTCTCTGAAACTGTGTCTTCTTCTGAGTCCATGGTGTCTATGAACACAGATGACCACAACGAGCTTTATGACCATAGACAACACCCTGATTTTGCCACAAACCACACTGTGAGGGCCAAAGCCATTGTGGAGACTGGGACATCAAATGATATGCCCCCCAAGAAAACTCCTGAAAAGGTAAAGTTGAAAGGTGTACATAAGAGAGGGACCCATCGGCATAAGGTCTACGATACAAATGACCCCGTACTGGAAGCCGCTGTTGCAGCTAATGCCGGGGCACCAAAGAGACATCGTAGATTATCGAGAGGCCAACCTGGGAAGGATCTTTTGCAATCTTTGAAAAATGGGAATTCGAACCAAATTGATGAAAGGCTACGTGCCAACTCGGTACATAGTAACTCTAGCCACAACACAATTCCTCATCTTCTTCCTTTGAAACTTAACAAGACGACGTCTCGGAAGTCAGTTGACGGGGGACCCAGTGACCCGACCCCGATTAAAAAGAACAGCTCTCGAGCAAACTCTATTTCATCTGTGGATTCTAACCATTCTGATAGTTCAAAGGAAGCCGATGTGTACCTGCCTATGGAGCCTCAGTTACATAGTAGGATTAATGGGATTGATTTCGATGAGTTAGAAGAATTTGCTGAAGAGTATAGGCAGAAGGAGGCCGAGTACATTAAGATGAACATGGGTGCCAATTTTCAATCTGCTGGTGCAGAAGTCACTGTAGGGGTTTCAAGCTCCACTTCTGGGTCCACTTCTTCCGCGGCATTGAAATATACTCCAAGGTTAAGCTCCCATAACTCTCGTGGGAAACACGCACACGATAATTCTAACAGAGTAAGCGATTCAGAAGAAAAAATGGAATCTGAATCCAATGGTCCACCTGGAGTATCATTTGGTAATGTTCATATCGTGGAGGGAATGGAACGTCCTACTGGGATGGTACCTCAATTATACCCGGGATCTGATTTCCAAATCCCGGACAGATTCTCATTTTTCTGCTCGGAGATGGAGGAAACGGTACATGCAACGGACATACCCTCGTTGGTGTCGTCTGGGGAGTCCTTCTTCGATCTCTTCCGTGGGGGCGAGCCCACATGGTGGCTTGATTGCAGCTGCCCCACAGACGATGAAATGAGGTGTATCACTAAAGCGTTTGGGATCCATCCATTGACAGCTGAGGATATCAGAATGCAAGAGACAAGAGAAAAAGTCGAGCTATTCAAGTCCTACTATTTTGTCTGTTTCCACACTTTTGAAAACGATCACGAGTCCGAGGATTTTTTGGAACCTATCAATATATATATCGTTGTTTTCAGATCTGGGGTGATCACCTTCCATTTTGGCCCTGTTTCACACTCAGCAAACGTGAGAAGACGTGTTAGACAATTGAGAGATTACGTGAACGTGAACTCGGATTGGTTATGTTATGCACTAATCGATGATATCACTGATAGTTTTGCGCCCGTGATCCAAGGTATCGAGTACGAGGCTGACGCCATTGAGGACTCTGTATTCATGGCGAGAAACTTGGATTTTTCTGCCATGTTGCAAAGAATCGGTGAAAGTAGGCGTAAGACCATGACACTGATGCGGCTACTAAGTGGTAAAGCGGATGTGATCAAGATGTTTGCCAAGAGGTGCCAGGACGAGGCTCATGGGATTGGTCCTGCGCTGACTTCCGAAATCAACATTGCCAATCTGCAGGCAGATGGATTCCCTAAGACTGGCAAACAGATGGTGAATGATAGTATGAACAATGCTTATACCTCGCCATTGACAACACAGCCAAGAGCCGATATAGCCTTATACCTTGGGGATATCCAGGATCATTTACTGACCATGTTTCAGAATCTGTCTGCATACGAAAAGATCTTCTCCAGGTCGCATTCTAATTACTTGGCTCAATTGCAAGTGGAATCGTTCAACTCCAACAACAAAGTCACTGAGATCTTAGGGAAAGTGACCATGATTGGTACAATCCTAGTCCCCTTGAACCTTATCACGGGTCTCTTCGGTATGAACGTTAAAGTTCCTGGCGGAGGTGCTCCGACCTACGGCTGGTGGTTCGGGATCCTTGGGGTCATGATAATCTTGGCGATAGTGTTTTATTTCCTTGCACAGTGTTGGATTAAGATGATCTCTCCACCGGCAACGTTGGAGGAAGCTTCCGAGAGTGGAGCTAGGTCCATCATCTCAAGTTTCATCTCGAGAGGAAGGAACAACCAAGAACCTCCAAGGCGCAATCGCTCGCACTTGCCACAGCTTTTCCCACGCAAGCAGCACGCTGCATCGTCTAACAGAAGTATTGGCAGCCGCCCTAGTAAATACAATCGTTATGACTGACCTCTTTCCCAGCATTGATATATACACCCTCTGTAAGTCTATTCACTAAGCCTCTTAGAGAAGAGCCTTCATCTCAAGTATTCTTTATTTAATCGAAAATATCTTAATTATATTTGTTCTGTAAACGCTACCGTGCACTTGTTTCAACGCATGTGGCAACTATAGCAGCAGACTACTCAGTAGAACAGTGAGTTAATAGATTGGTTCAAAATGGATGCAGAGCCAGAAAATATACATTTATTCCGTTTACCCTTCAAAGTCCCAACATTCCAAGGGATAAGAACTTTGGGGGTTTATCTTTCTGGTATATTGTACGGGTTAGGTGTATGGGCATTCTTGGACGCTGTATTGTTTTCGAAGCATTTCAATGGGTCTGACGTCCATGTCACTTTCATTGACTGGATTCCCTTCATTTGTAGCACGCTTGGGATGCTTATAGTGAATTCCATAGAGAAAAACAGATTACTGGAAGGAGCTCTTAACGATGGTAGCTACGACGATATGGGGTCGAGACTGGCATGGCAAGCTCGGACAGTGTTATTCCTTGGGTTTGCGTTGTTGGCGGGAGGTTTAGCAGGTTCTATTGTGGTGCTAATCATTAAATTCCTTATTAAAGATTATACGTCCTATCCAACTGTGGGGATGGGTGTGAACAATGTACTAGCAAACGGTCTCATCTTATTCAGCTGTGTGGTGCTATGGATAGCACAAAACGTTGAAGATGAATACTCGTACTCTTTAACGCTGTGAATTACTCAATTGTGGCAAGACAGATCTGAAGATGAAAGAGTTGTATAAGGTCGTATTACATATATAAGAAGTATTTTGGGTAGTAAGTATAATATGTAATGATCATTATCGTTAATTGATCTTTTTCTCATGAGGCCTGGAAATCCTTAAGAGGCAACATGTTAATAAAATGTCAGCAAATCCAAAAGAACACAGGGGAACAAAAAAAACAGTCTCACACAATTGAGTCAGATGCAAACGCCGTTTCCACTATCAATTGGTCTACGGGAAATGAATAGAGTGGGTTCTGTCTTCTTCTTCTTTTTCTTCTTTTTGGACAGTTACCATAATAATTATAATTTAGAGAGGACACATATAGACTGGTTTATTCTTCTGTTGCGCCATCGTTTGTTGGAGGCTCCACATGGTCTTCAAGCTCTTCGATATCGTATTCTGGTTTAATCTTATCAATGAAATCTCCAATAACTTGTAATTCAAACTCATCAAACTTAAATAAGTTAGGAAGTCTAATAGGTTGAGTATGGTCCCTAGGGAAGAAATATTGTTCTTTCCTTAGATCATCAAAGAATGGGTGTGCCAGGATTCTTCTTGGCGACAGTCTAGACTGTGGTTCGTAGACTAGCACTTTCATTAATAGATCTATGCCGTCCGGTCCTGCATGGCCAAAATATTTCTCAAATCTGGACTGCGATGTCCCCGTGAATAGAGGTTTTGAATACAGCGGGCCGTCGTAAGCAGGGTTGGAGAAGAAAATGAATTTTTTGTCTGGTGGACCTAACACTTTGGCAATCTCTCTCAATTGCAACAAAGGCTCGTGGCCTTGGAAGATGGCCTTCCCAACTAACATTTCCCCAATGACGCACCCAAGACCCCATATATCCACCTGTGTCGTATACTGTGTCGAGCCAAGGATTAACTCTGGCGCTCTATAAAACCTTGAGCAAATGTAGCTTATAGATGGTTGGTTAGGTTCCAATTTCTTAGCAGATCCAAAATCACAGATTTTCAAAATACCAGTAGCTGGGTCCACTAAAATGTTGGATGGCTTTATGTCTCTGTGGCAAATCCCCAACGCATGCAAGTACAGCATACCACGTGCAATTTGATAACTGTACAATTTAACATGTTTGATTGCCAATTCCAGCTTATTGTTTGCGTATCGGCTGATTTCGTACTGTAGAGTGCCGGGAAGACATTCCATAGCCAAATGCTGATACAGTTTGTGGTCAGACGGAGAAAGATGCGTGAAAAAATACTCTAACTTTACAATGTTTGGGTGATTGGTCAACCTCAAGATTTCCAATTCCCTAGATTTGTATTCAGTTTGAGCCGGCACTTTCTTGATGGCAAAGGGCCCGTACCAACTCTCTTTGTTCGGAGTAATATACGCTTGTACCACGGTCCCAAACGCACCACGACCGATTTTGCGGTACTCTTTAACCAACATCCGTCTCACAGTTCCCGAATGGTTCGACGTGACATCGTCGGAGATAAACTCATAGCTCTTATTTTCAGACATAGTTCCAAAGCACGTTGTATTTTGCTTAATGCCACCTATGGTTAACACCCACCACACAAAGTTGCCCTCGAGAAAATCCCAGAAACACGCTTTTTAAGGCCTTACTGACTCTCACACAGTGTACTAAAGTCAAATAAGTGTTCATAAAACTGTTTACAAAATTCTTTTGGACCGAGAGAATGTCACTGTGGACGGATTCTCGTGGATGGGAGTTGATATTGAACTTTTTTTTTGGATTTTTGGATTTTTAGATTTTCGGATATTTTTTGGGAGGAGTCGGGTAGGGGCCACCATGTGGGAGTCGGGTAGGGGAAAGTCAACGGGAGTGGATGTGACTCTTTTTATGTGGAGTCGGGTAGCGACACCGCTCGTGCGACTAAAGCCTACTGAGGGTTGGGTAGAGAGTACGAGTAGAGTGTATGCCTAAGAACAAACTTAAAGAATATATAAGAGTATATTGTTATGTATGAGGGCCAGAGAGTCGTCCCTGGATGAGGAGTCGGTATTTGCCTATGCAGAAGACTCGACAAATTGCTGGCCATGCTGGATGTTTTTCTTCAAAGTAGATAGACAGACAGGCAACATATCGCGCTCGTAGCTGTCCATCCCCGAGACCACCTTCTCAGGGTCCACCTGTTCAATACCGTTGGATCCAATGATCAATGGTGCGGCAAAGAATTGGCAGTGGTCAATGTGCGACAACAGTTCGTTGGCACCAGGTGCGATGCCCGTTTGGGTGTCGCTAGATATCAAGTTTGCGAAATTGATGCTTTCAAAGGAGTCGACGTTGCCTAAGAGCAAGTTGACGAAATCCTTGGCGGTTTGGTATGCGGCATGGGCCATCGACAATGTGGCAGAACCTTTGCCATTCTTGGCCTTGACCACTTCGTCCCCACCGTATTGAACTCTGTGGATCAATTCTTGCAACTCTTGTTTTTCTACTGAGGAGTACAATTGTGGTAGATGGGAGAATAGTGGGATGATAGTCTCACCCGAATGGCCACCGACGACAGGGATGTATGGCATTGCGTTGCCCTGAGGAGTCTTCCCGTGAGCAAAAGTAGAGGCTCTCACTATGTCCAGCTTAGTGATACCAAAGACACGGGACTCGATGCCCGACTTGCTGCTCTTCTCGGCGTGGGCCGTCATCAACCTGTGGTGCATCACAGGCACCAGCGAGTTCACAGGGTTGGAGATAACCAACACAAACACTTTTGAAAGGTCGCAGTGCGTGGCAATAGCATCAGTCAAGGAGATGACGATCTTTGCGTTAATGGCGAACAAGTCGTCTCTGGTCATACCGGGCTTACGTGGCATCCCTGCTGGAATAACCACCAAGTCGGCACCGGAGAGACACTCGTCTAGATCCGAATCAGAATTTGGCGCATGGCTAGACATCGACACTGGAGTGTCAATATGCGAAAGGTCGGTCGTCACACCGGCAATGGCCTCCTGGTTCACATCGTACAATGCGAGATGAATGTGAGAGTCCTGGTCGTGCAACAACGAGCTGAGCTGCGTCTTCATGAGCAGCGACAACGACTGGCCGATCCCGCCGGCAGCGCCTAGGATGGCTATCTTAACAGTACGGGAAGAACTTTGACGAACTTCGTGGGGCATTTGGAAAGGAGAATTGGAGTAAAATGTGGGCGTATGCCAATGTAATAAATAGTAACTTAAACTGGTTAGTATTATCCACAATACAAACAGTCTTACTGGATATAATTGTGAAAACAAACCAATCAACACACAACTCCAACAACAAACATAGGAATGCGTCAATCACAGGTCAATAACCTCCTAACTTATATATGTTTCTTGCCAACATGTCGGAGGGAGGTCATCAATTAATTACGAAGGACCCACACGTTACAGAAAAGGAAGGACGGATGGGGATTTAAAGAACCGGACGAGCGCAGCGTTGCAGCTGGTAAGACGTCATCCGCCCATCCGGAAGAATCCGGGCCAAAGGGAAACCGTACGGGAGGGTAGAGGAGAACGCATGGACGGAACCGGTAAAATGGAGGCACGCACAGAATCACCTGCACTGCATGGGAGAAACGCATAGGCGCGGCTGGAGCCAAATCCCGCGCGTCGTGCCCGAGAGGTTTCGGGTTCGGCCGAGCCCGAACTTGAATCACATGACTAGCATTTAGGGCTTGTATATAGGTGTCTGTTAGGGTGCCTGTTTAGGGCATGTGCCCAGTTGGTGCGGACTGAAAAATTTCCACGTACAGAGCCAGCGCTATGGAGATCATCCACCTCATCGGATTCCGTATTAAGTTGGTTGAGTAGGACCATTGCACTGGTCATTTCTTCAATGAACACACATACCGAGACAGGTTGTAATAAAGTAATGGGTCAATCTGAAGCTCATGTGGCCAAGAAGCCAAACACGGCGGTAGATAAACGATGCATGTTCGTTATCAAGAACAAGAACAGAAGATGTGGAATGACCAGTGCCAAAGGCGAGATTTATTGTATTGACCACAGGGTGCAATTAAACAAGTCTGTTCCGGAAAGGAAGCGTGTGCCGTGTCCCTTAGATCCGACTCATAACGTCTGGATGGACCAATTGAAGCATCACGTCACCAAGTGTACAAAATTGAAGATGGATGCCGTTAATGATGGCAAGCCTTTCTATGTGCCAAACATCAACTTTATAGAATCGAAAGGTGAGGAAGTTGTCACTGCGGACACTGACCATGATTTGATCATGAAGAGCGTGATCGAATTGATGACGCGAGCTGTATTCGAGGAACCGAGGACCGCGATTAAAGCAAATAAATCTATGACGGAATCCCGGTTACCTCAACTGGATAATCCCAAGCATGCTTTGCAACAATCTTCTTTGATACAAAATATGATTGACTCTGGACTAATTCCTGATGGTAGTTCAAACCAGGCATTCAATTTGTGGGAATTTGGATGCGGGAAAGCAGAGTTTTCCCGTTATTTGAACCAAATCTGTCTCAAAGAGTTTGATGTGGCTCCCAATTTCTATCTGATCGACAGAGGCTCAAATAGGTTGAAATTCGATTCTAAGCTCGTTACAGAGACGGTGGCATATAGCAAGGCAGAGCCACGTGTGCAAAGGTTGAAGATCGATATCAAGGACTTAAGTTTAGAACCATTGATTGATTCGGATGGACAAAATTTTAATGTAGCGATCTCGAAGCACTTATGTGGGGTAGCTACGGATCTGACGCTTAGATCATTATCTGCTGTGCACACTCGTTTCCATGGAATCTGCATAGCTATGTGTTGTAGACATGTATGTGATGCTGACAATTATGTGAACCCGAACTACATCCAAGGTTTCTTAAAGAAGCATGGCTCCACAGTAAGCTACCGAGAGTTTTTCAAGTGTTTACAAAAAATGTGCTCCTGGGCAACAAGTGGGAAAATGCCACACGTAGAGGAAGATACAATGTTGAAGGAGTTTAAAGAGATGTATGATTTAGACATTACCGTTAAGCAAAGGTGTGAGTTGGGCCTAAAGGCAAGATATTTATTAGACTTGGGAAGATTGGAATACGTACGAACACAGTTTAAACCTTTGTCGTCCGAATTAATTAAGTATACTGATCCAGAAGTGTCTCTAGAGAACTCTGCCATTATTGTCAAATTGAGGTAATTTATAAAAGAACATGTATCCACATTATAAAGATCTGTATATTCATCTTTTAATATTAGTTGAAGCTTGTGAAGTATCTATCTCTGAAGGCCGTTGCAGATCTCTTTTGCCCCCCGTTAGTGGGTCCATTGAATCCAGGTCCTCGGTTTGTGTATACAAGTAATCTACGAGACCATTTATTGAACTCCTGGACACAGTTGTAATTTAATTCCAGATTAGCGTGCAATGGGATCAACGTTTCTGTTTGCTCATCGTTGGCAGTAGGCATCCAGAATGCTAAGCGGCCGCCTATGGGCAATCTTTCACTAGCAAACGTCAATAAGTCATCCAGCAATGCATCCAAAGAGTACGGTTTCTTTGTCGGTATATAGTCCTTTCTCAAATATGCAAGCTCACCATCTATCTCAATTTTTTCCTTCCCAATAAAACGTTCAGGGTCCTTTGCACCCAAGACTTTTATGCTCTCTCTAATACCGTATGGTGGGTCACACACTATTGACTCAATGGCAAGGTTATCCCTTAAGGAATTATGTGTGAAATCCATGGTCATAACATCGATCAAATTGATTTGCTTTCCATAGTGTTTGAAATTGGCACGTATCGTTTGTTGGCCCTTGCCCTTAATCATCCGGCCATCTATATCAGAGCCCATCACCATAGCACCAAAATGCGATGCAGCAACCAAAAAGGAACCAGTACCTACAAATGGGTCATACATTAGAGACCCCGGTTTCACTTGAGCCAAATTACAACTAATCAACGAGAGTTCAGCCTCAAAACTCGTGGTGCCCTTGTATGGACGTTTCTTTAGGTCAAACCTGTCAGCAGCGTGGCGGTCTCCAGTAGAGATCAATCTCCCGAAATAAATGTGACGGGGCTTATCGCTACTCTCGTGTGGTGTCAATTGTTCGTACTCCTCGATAACAGATAGGACTTCATCGGGATTCTTCAAATTAATCTTACCTTCCAAATTTAAATACTGGAAACCCTCTATGATCTTGATTCTATCGCTCATATCTCTCTTATGTTGGCCTTTATAGGAGTCAATTTCAAACTTAAAACTCTTATGTTTAATGGCATGGTTTCTGTCCTCGTATCCCGCCTCATTCAAAACATTTTCTTGTAACGAAGCATAAGAATCACCGTCACCCCAATACTCGTAAATGGCCCTGGTCAATAGTGACCTACTAATCCAATCTTTCGCCTGCTTATCATTTGCCAGCTCGGCAAGAAAAAAAGGCGAATCCTCTCTGTAATTGGTGAAATCAACGGGTAAGCCGTACAAATCCGCCAACGATTCTAACTCAGCTCTCCGGAAATCTAGGTTCCTTTGAACCATGTAAACCAAGTATTTCTTTCCCATTGTGCCTGTAGCTACAACTTACGCAAGATTTCGGTGTCAATTGAGCCAGTCTCACGCGCCACAAGAGGGAACACTGCTGTTTCAACAGACGCCTGCTATACTGGATTCTTCAACGGCATTGAAACAAACAAATTTTTCAGTTCCTCGATGAGCTACAGCCGTGCGTGCAATGTTACCCGGTATGTTGAGCCCTACTTTGCTGCCCTAAAGAGAGCGGCGGTTTCCGGCGCTAAGACAGGACACACGTGCCAGGTTTCAGAAGGTCCTGCCACACCTATCGCCGATTGCATAACTGTTATAATCAATGTACACGGAATGAATTCCTTAAGATAGCACAAGACGCTATAGACACGTGTTTCAGATCTCTAGAGCGGTTTGGACGTTGTTAGTGCAAGTCTTCGACACTCAGGTGCGATGGCCCCATGGTAGTACGTCTCCAACCTTGGTATCGTATCTCATGTTGTTCCACCACGCTTGTTTGGGCCTCTCTCTATATATATATACGCCATGACAACGCAGTGCACACACTGGCAGCCGCTGAGCCCTGCCCGCTTGCCCTGTACCCTAGCGCTCAACCCTACAACCCTACCTCCAGCCCTCATTTCATGCTTCCCAAAAGGGAAATTCGCCTCTCGGAACACTTTTGCTGCGTCTCTCCAACCCCATTTTTTAGTATAAAAGGAAGACGATCGGGAAAAAATTTCAATGCTGTTCTTACACCCCTCCCGTGTAAAAGTTCTATTTCTTGTTGTTTTTTCATTACCGCAACGTAATTTTACTTTGTTAAGAAGAAGATTATACTTCATTACTGTGGCATTTGTCAAATATAGGTGGATCCTCACTTTTGTGTCCCTGTAGACTGCATACGTGTGTGTTTTTTTTTGAATTTTTTTCATTCATTTTTTTTTTTTGGAATTTGGAAGTGAAAAAAGATACCTTTCCATTGATTCTGGGTTAATTAAACTAGATTCGTTTGTCAATCTTTCACTCCAATTTTCTAACATTTTTTTTGTTGCTTTGGAATTCTAAACTGGTTCTTTGACTAAAAAAGAATCATTGCTGCTGTTTATTGTCCCGTGGTTTTCTATTCGTGAAAAGAAATTAGACTATCACAAGTTAGGAAAAAATATCTAGTTGATTTGTTATAAGAGACTTTTTCTTTCTTTTCATATTGGAATTTAAAGAATTAGGTAGCAGATTTCTATACGACTAGTATAGTTATAACGATTTATAAATTTTTCATAAACAACAACCCAAAAACAGATTTTCATATCAATAAGAGTGATTTTTAAAGTGTTATTATTCCACTTGTTCTAAAATTCTCATTTATCGTTTTTAATTTAACATATCTATAAAGTATAATGAGTTCGGACGAGGAAGATTTTAACGATATTTATGGTGATGACACCAAAGTGGCAGAAAGTTCTACTGAACAGCAAAGTTCTGCCGCTGTTGCGGCCCCAACTGAAACGGCTAAGGCGCCAGATGCATCCACACAAAACGAACCTCCTGCTGCTGCAGTGTCCTCCTTAGACCAATTGGCCGCTTTGCAAGCTTTATCTTCAAACCTTTACAAGATGAATGGTGATGACGGACAAAAGGAGAAACCTCAGGCTGCTACGGATACCAACAAAGCTACGGAGACCACGGCCACCGCTGCCTCCACATCAAATGTCGCTGGTGGGGCTCCACAAGGAGGTTTGCCCTGGGAGCAATTACAACAAACAATGTCTCAATTTCAACAACCGCAAGCGTCCCCAGATTCCTCCAACATGGGTCCAGTTAAGGCAGATATCTCGAAGGATAATTGTAAGATGTTTATTGGTGGGTTGAACTGGGAGACCACCGAGGACGGATTAAAGGAATACTTCACTAAATATGGTCGTGTCCTTGATTTGAAAATCATGAAAGATCCAAACAGTGGGAGATCAAGAGGGTTTGGGTTTTTAACTTTTGAAGACCCGGCCAGTGTCGATGAGGTCGTTAAGACTCAGCATATCCTAGACGGGAAAGTCATCGACCCCAAGAGATCCATCCCTAGAGAGGAACAGGACAAGACCGGTAAGATCTTTGTCGGGGGTATTGGTGCCGATGTTAGACCTAAGGAATTTGAAGAGTTTTTCTCTCAGTATGGTAATATCATCGATGCGCAACTTATGTTGGATAAGGACACTGGTAGATCCAGAGGGTTTGGGTTTGTCACTTATGACACTCCAGACGCTGTGGAGAGAGTTTGTCAACATAAATACATTGAGTTCAAGGGTAAACAAATAGAGATTAAGAGAGCTGAACCAAGACATATGCAAAAGGGTACTTACGGTGGTGCCAACCCAAACAATTTGAACAACCCAAAACCAAACCCACCTGCAGACACCGGTGTGAACATGTATCAAAATATGATGGGATTCAATCCAATGTTCAACCCACAAGCCATGCAAGAATATTATACTAAGATGCAGGAATATTATCAGCAGATGCAACAACAAACTGGTATCGACTATACTCAAATGTATCAACAACAAATGGCCATGATGATGGGTATGGCTCCGGGATCTAAGATGCCAATGCCTACTGATGCCAATGGCTCTCCAATGCCCGGTATGCCTATGATGCCTGGTATGACTGAAATGAGTTCTGGTGGGGGTGATGTCCAAACTATTGGTACAGAATCTTCTGATAACTCCGAGAAAAAAGACGCAAGCCAATCTAAGACCCCTGAAGTAAACCTTCCAAGAGGTCCTAGAGAGTCTTCTAACGACTCGCAGCGTTCAGGCCACGGCGGACATGGCTCCAGAGACAGAAACTACCGTGGAGGATACCGTGGAGGTAACGGTGGTGGCTACAGAGGTGGATCCGATGGTTACAACGGTGGTAACGGAGGAGGAGGAGGAGGAAGAAGACGTAGAGGTGGGCACGATAGACGTGGTAACAACAACTACCACCCATACAATAGGTGAATGTGTGCAAATTCGAAATGAAACATTGGCCCTAAGAGAATATATAAGTAAACTGTATGTAATAATTATAAGCAGCTTCATTTCATTATGTTGAAAAATGCTAGTTGAGGTTTCCATGGGAGATACCCAGTTGAACAATGGCATACACATTGAGGACAGATAAAAAGATCCAAATGGTAATAGCGCAGACGGTGGTAATCCAATTATTAGCCATGTTTATCTTTTCAAAAGTCTCCACGTCGTCTGCATCGTCATCTTCTGTAGGTTCGACTCGCTTCTCTGCAACCATGATTCTCTTACTACAAGTGAAATAAATTAATGGCGCCACTAGGAAAGGCAGAACGATGGATAGGACTACCTGAGATGCATTTAACGCCTTGGAGAGAGCCTCCCTACCAATACATATAGAGATCACCAGACAAGGGATCAGAGATATCGAACGAGTCAATAGCCGCCTTTGCCAAGGGGTAAGTTTCCAATTCAAATGGCCCTCACTGACAATTTGCCCCGCCATAGTGCAGACAATGCCAGCAGACTGCCCACTCAACAGCAAAGCTAGCATAAATATGGTACCAGCTGCAGGAGCTAATGTTTTTTGTAAAAGATGATAGATGGTATACAGATCGGCGCCATCAGCTTCTGGAGATTTGTACAAAGTGGCTCCTGAGATGATCAGTATAGCACAGTTAATGAAAAGCGCCAGCGTAAACAGTGTCAACGCCAATTCTACCATAGAATATTTCATACAGTACCTCATGGCATCGATCGATGGTCTGTATTTATAAAATCTTTCCTCTTTGAATTGTTCTTTGCTAAACTTCTCATCGAGGTCATCGAGGTCTGTTTCTTCCGACTTCGTCAGGGAATAATTACCATGGTTAAGGTCATATTCCAATAATCTTGGCTGAGCTACCGCGGACCCTAAAAACAGCGAATGGGGCATCACGGTGGCACCTAAAATTGCAATAGCATCGTATACACCATTATTAGTAAACGCCTGGCGGGATGGAACAAATCCTCTAAACACCTTAGCAGCACTTGTAGTATCCTTGGGGATATAAGACAACTCAATGGCAAAACAGATGAAGACACCGATGACCAGCAATGCGACACCCCTTTCGAAATACCTGACAAATTTCATGCTAGAACCGGGACGATACCCGATCATCACGATCATGATGTCTACAACAGTAATTGCCACCCCTGCAGGTAAAGGTACTTTGATCAAGATATTCAAGGCAATCGCAGTACCAATAACTTCCGCCACGTCAGTGGCTATAATCGCACATTCGGCCAAGAAATAGACAACATAATTCATCCATCGTGGTAGGAACAATTTGCAAGCTCTCGAAAGGTCTAACCCTGTCACTGAAACCAGCTTGATACAAAGACATTGTAGAAAAATGGCAATAATATTGGATGCCAGGATGACACATAATAAAGAGAACTCGTGAGACGCACCTGCATCGACAGCGGTACTGTAGTTCCCAGGGTCGATATAAGCAACACTAACCATGATCCCGGGACCCACAAACTTCATATACTTAACAAGAACAGCCTTGATATCGTGCCACATATTAGACGAGCAGGATGACTCCTTTAAATTTGAGCTACTCTCGACGGCAACGGTTGAGGACGACACTTCTTCGTGCGACATTGAACATGTCACCACATTGCTCTTATCGCCCACCTCTTGAGATCCCATGTTGAGCCTTTTGTAACGATCACTGCTTAAGTACACTCAATTACAAGAAGTGGGATAGTATGGGACAAAATAGTTTGCCAATGTGAACCAAGTGAGCATATATATATAGAGAGAGAGACACCAACCGCCTCGTACAAGAAGTGGGCCAATGGTCCAGAACCTTAACGTAGCACAAGACGTGGGATAATTGCGCATCTCTACATGTGTCAACAGCATAAGACTAGTAAATTTGCACCAGGTTTCATCGAAAGGAACGAAGAAGCCCTAAAGTAAGGAAATCCTCTTGAGGGCGAGAGTCCTAACCCTACAGGTCGCAGCGTTCCAAGCTCATTGATACAACCTGGCAACGAGAGCTCTGCTGAGCAGGAAAATCGCTGACAAGTAACAAAGCCAGAGTTTAATAGGTTGAATTAGAGTATAGGTTATATATAGGATTATACATCAATAAACGCTTTGATGAGGGTGACTTCTCCTACAGGGCGTTTATTCGTCTTCTTCCAAAGTTTGGGCAGCGATACGGTCCAAATCTCTTTGACCGTTTTCAGAGATTCTTCTACCACCTTTTGGAGAGATTTCGACAATACCGATCTTTTCTAAAGATTGCAACACTTTTCTGTTGACGGAACCGGAAGCATCGACATGCTTGGATGGTCTGACACCTCTGGACTTGGCGTTACCGTACAATTTGTTCAATTTACCAACACCGACTTGCTTTCTCAAGTAGATGTGTCTGGCAACGGAGGCAGCACGCTTGTAGAACCATCCTTCGGAGTCTTGTGGAGGCAATTCGTTACCGGAAGAGGTCTTGACAATGTCAACGTAACCTGGGACTTCTAGCTTACCTTGTCTTTGCAAGAAAGAAGCGTAAGCGTTGATGAATTCTTGAGCTGGGACGTCTCTGTTCAAATAATGGATACCGTGATGGGGAAATCGCAGTTCAATGGTTATTGTTAGTAATGATGGTCAGAAATCCACGTAAGTTGCGGGTTTATAATGAGGATGGTGGGAATGGTATGGGCATCTGGGGATCGTATATGTTGAAGAAATGGCATTTTTAATATGGGTCCTACAGGAGCAACCCGACTCTCTTGCACTGCTGTGCTGGTACTCAATGCATAAGCTCTCTTTGGCTGAACGCACTACTCTCCGTGAACAATATCATCGTTCACATAAAAATACAAGTTCACAGACTTGTCCTTGGATAGCACTCTCCCACGTTCATACACATCATCATTCAACCCTTACAGTATCGAAGAACATACCTAACGGATACACCTGGCATTTTTGCTTTATCTATGGTTATCTCTTGGGCCGACTTAACTACAAAAACCACACGTCGTGCTAATCAATCAAAACACAATCGCTTAATACACTTAAGGACCTCCACCACCTCAGATTCCAACAACCGCAGAGCCCAGCTCATCCACAGCACAAACCTCACCGCTCAGCTGGATCCTACCTGTGGATGGAACTTTCAGACTTTCAAACGGTTTCCCGCGTCACCTCTGAAATGCATCCTAAATAGGAAAGCAAAAGGCGCGCGGAATTGCTCATTTTGAGCTGTTCCAAGCAGATTTCAATTTTCCTTGCAAAAATGGAGGGAAATCATTTTTTGTAGAAATGTATGGGTTTTTGATATGGTGAAAGACTGTTTTTCAACTGTTTCAGTTCTACCCCCCATCGCAATGAGCTTCAGTTGTATAAGAGGAAATGTTATAATATTAGATACTATATGAGAGGCTTAGAGTATATAGATTGCGAAAAATATCCATGAAAGTGCTAGTATTTTCCTTATACCTTGAAACCCTTAGATCTACGTCTACCTCTAGCTCTTTCGAACTTTCTACCCTTGGACAAGATTCTTGGAGCCTTACCCTTGTGTGGGCCCATACCGAAGTGTCTGACGGCTTCTCTGGCGTTTCTTGGACCTCTCAAGATCAAAGTGTTTTGACCCTTTGGAGCTCTAACAGCCAATTGATCTAGAGTGATACATTCACCACCGTTCTTCAAGATTCTGGCTCTGGCGGAACCGGTGAATCTCAAGGCAGCGACAGTAACACTTGGCAATTCCAAAAGTCTGGAGTCGTCAGTGACGGTACCGACAACAACAACGGTCTTCTTGGAAGCACCTTCTTGTTTCAAAGCTCTACCAATTCTGGAGACAGACACTGGAGGTCTGTTGATCTTGGACAAGAACAAAGCTCTTAGCACAACCTTGTTGAATGGAGCATCAGTACGACGAGCCAAGAAGGTGTACAACTTGACCAACATCTTCAAGTAGACATTCTCGGACTTTGGAGCAGTTCTGTGACTGACTCTCTTGTGCTGTTTAGAAGTATGATCAATACCCATCTTGCTTGATTTACTGACTTGTCTGGTTCTTCTGGATCGTGAACAACCTAGCCACTAACAGCTTATCTCGTATTTTTGACAAATTACAATTTCTTACTAACTGCTAGCAATTGCTCACTCGCAGAGTGAAGGCCAACTCCAGTGCTGGCGTGCCCCAGACCAACAATCACTGCGATGAGTAGAATCGAACAATATCCCGGAATTCTGCGTGTGTTCCATAAACAGAAACCCGAAAACCTGAAACTCCCAAAAATTCGATTTCTTTCAGCGGAAAATGAAAAACTGAAAAATGAAGACAAAAACTGCAAAATATGTGTACATCCGTACATTTCACAATGCAGTCCCTAAAAAGCATAGTCCGCAAAAGGAGCCCCTGGCGTCTCTGACATCCCTTCCATCTCCAACAGTATATAAGACCGGACGACGGTTTCTATGTTGCTGTGTTTCAGTGTTGCACTAGAGCTGCCTCTAACCATCCACACATAAGTGATTATTTCGTTTCTGAATCGCCAAACATAATGTGGTAATTTCCCCATACGACGATCTTATATCCATGTCGGTAGGTAAAAACAAGTGTATATATCCAATACTATGGTAGGGAGAGTTTTTAGTCGGTATGCTTTAAGCCATGTATCTAGTTTTGTGGCACTGGCTTATTGAGAGCCCGACACTGTTTGCCAAGCTTTATTCCCGGTGATTAGATGGCACTCGTGCAATAATGCATTTTCTCTTCCTTGAGACTTTTATCGTGTTTGGACTCTGCGTGACCCCTTAGTTCTGGGGTTGTAACTTCTTAGTGTGATCATAGTTGTTCTAGCTTTGAAATTTCAAGCGGATTGGTAAATATTGTATCCCTTTCTCTTTGTGGTGCCAAAATATTCTTCTATTCTTGGTGGTGTTGAATGACCATAACCTGAACCATATCCCATCATGGTCTTGCCCTTGCAGTGGTTTAAATATTAAATCCTATTTTGTACAGTGTTACGTTATATTGGTATATAGTTGCTAGTTAATTTAAACACATTTAAAGTCTCAAACTGATAGCAAGAGCAAGTTATATAACGACAGAGGCCTTTTGTTCATATGGCCCTTGGCGATTTCAGCTGAAAGAGTTAGTAGATCCAGTAACGATGAGCGATCTTGATGACGATTCTCAAAACTACGAGCAATTTATAATGTCTTCAGGGGAAGAGATGGGGACAGATGACATGGAATTTGAAAGTGAAACAGGAGGTATGGACGAACCCATGGATCTTGACGAAGAGGTACCAAGTTATGAGACTTACCTGAAAAACGGACAGTATTTTGTAGACGACAAGGAGTTTTTAAAGGCTAGAGATCAATACATCCAATGTTTAAAGTACTTGAGCCAAAATGTTAACGAAGAGCTAATGTTGACAGTTTGGTTAAAACTGTTCAATTGTTGGGCTTCAGAACTACAATATTGTGCACTTGATAATGCAATATCTACTACGATTATCAGCGATTGTAGCAACTACGTGACTTTCGTCAATGGTATTCGTGGTAACGTGGACCATTCCCTAACGACAAAGATTATCCTTGAAGAAAACTTATTGACGCATATCGATAAGAAGCTATTGTTTGAGATAGATACTGTGGAAAAAAGAGTTGTGAGTGGCAAGATCAAGTTACATTTAGCCATATGCGAATTGTTCATGAGCTTGCCAGGTGCAGGAGATATTATAACTTTAAGGTATTGGACCACGAAGCAGTGGGAAACAGTGCTAAATGAGGAACGGATAAATTCATTAATCTGGGATCAGCTCATAGAGTCTATCTGTATAGACAGGATAGATAGCCCTCTGTTAATCTCTAAGTTAATGATTTGTTTCCAGTGTTTTGTATATCATTTCTTGGCCACAGGAGAGTCCCTAGCAAGAGACAAAGTCATTGCATTTTGCCATATGGCAGAATCCCTCACTACAGCTTCATTATCCCTATCACAGGATGCTAGTTTCATGATGTTATTCCACATTACAGTGACAATTTTATGCCTACCAGACCAATCGCTCGTCTCGTTCCAGCCATTAGAGGACCCAGATCCACCACATGCAAACATGAAGTCCTCTTCAAAACTGTATGACAGAATCGGTAATTGCAAAGAGAATTCGTTAAAGGCATTAGAAAACTTAGAAGAAATTGGAACATATCATAATCAAAAACTACAGGGAGACCTGCCAAAGTTCCACGTCTTTCTTCTCTCAACTTTCATTTGTTGTAGCATGGTTTTGGTACGATGTAATGAGGATAAAATCAACCCGTTTGATTTTGAACAGATAAAGATCTTAAAGGACATGCAGTGTGTGATAACGTTACGACAAGTCTACGACTGCTACATTCGGCTAGACTTAAGGGCCGCGTACGAGACATTTGTTGAGATGTCAAATGTGTTCAATATGATAAGTTACTTAGTAGACACAGCTTTTAAGTTGGGCCAAATGATGAAAATATGGGATGAAATTGCGCCAACTTACTCATGTATTTCTATTAAGGACATTCAAGACAAATTAAGTTACGATGACCGTATCCCTTTCACAAGAAACGATATACTGACAATTCTCATGAAGTGCATCATGAAGAATAAAGCCAAGACATTTTTTAAAATAGACTTCACCAACGATTTGATATGGTTTGGTGATGATCACAAAAAGACGCTGACTTTATACTCCAAGGATGTGTTTGAATCGCCGGAAACAATGAACCTCCCATCAGAGGACGAGCATAGGGCCGCTTTGGAATACATTAACAACGTATCGATATTCCATGAACGTATCAAGAAAGAATCAGCGGACATTAACGGGTTCTTCGAAGAGCTAGCTAAATCAAGAGACATCGCTACAAGAGAGACCAAAGAGGCCAAGAAGAACATATCACGCTATGCAATGCTGATGAACTTCACCACAACATCCATCCAAAGGATACCGACCACCCACGAAACGTGATCAATTCGCTCCCCATCAGCCACTTGCACGTTAGCCTATAAAGCAGATCGTGACTACAGCAGATGAGTCGCGTCGCCAATATGTTTATAACGCGAAAAGCCGTTAAATTTAAAAAAAAAAACAATTAATCGCGAAATTTGGCAACGTGATGGACTCTCGACCCTTAGGTACAGGAACAGTTCTTTTGGCGTCGATCACTGGCGTGGTTGACAAGGGCGGCACGAAAAACCAGTTGTTCGGTAGGACGTCACAGTTCGTAGTACAGGCACTGGGCTCTCAATTGGTTCTTCCACAAGTGTTCCTTTGTATGAATTTTCGAGTTTTACAAGATCGCTGCTACCTTGATTCCCTAGTGGAAGTTGCTTCTCTCCTCATCACGATTCCCAATCAAGCTAATTGGCTTGGTTTTGGCTCTGAGAGGTTGGGATTAGGTTTCTAGTTTGGGAAACGTCGCCAAAAAAAATCTCAGTGTATCTCTGTATTGTTAACTTGCACCAGTGAGCAACGAAAAAGCATGTTGATCCACTTCATTGAAAGACCCAACCAGGAATACATATATAATTGGACCATTTTATCGTTCTTCTGTTCCGGACTCCTATGGCTCCACTTATCAATTGAATACCAAAAAGTCATCCAAAGAAAAACCCCTTCCACTCGTTAACCACAAATAACTATAATTACCAACATGAAATTCTCTACCGTTGCTTCCATGGGCCTAGTTGCTGCCACCGCTTCTGCTGCTGAAAACTCTACCACGACATACGTTTCCGATGGCGTCACGTATGTGGACATTCTAACCACTCCAGAAGTTACCGTCTCCGCAGTATCCACAACGAAGACAACGTCTACCCCATACATAACTTCCACAGTGGCCACTGCTCACTCTTCTGCCGCCGTCAACAGTACGCTTGCGGTGGTCAGCAGATCCACAAACGGCAGCACCACGAACGGTGTCTCCGAGTACGTTGGCGGTGCCAACGTTGCTGCTCCATTTGCAGGATTCGGTGCCGTTGTCGTTGCTGCCATGGCATTGCTATAATGGACACTGATACACATAGAAACGCTTGGCCGGGATGGGAGTGGTGCTGTGCACCGCTCTGTACGTGCCAAGCACTGCACAATAAATAAGACAATTATGTAAGATAATACAGTATAGACGCTCGTTTTGAACACAGCTCGTGCTAACTCGCACAGTCTTGGGAAATTTGCCAGTGATCGGCACTCAGTAACGCCTGGCGACAGAGGTGCCTGACTCGCCAGACTCTCTTCTACAAACCCTAATTTGATGCACAGGGCTGGATCTCAGATCTCAAATTCCAACTGCCCCGCTTTGGTGCGTCTGCATTACCGCATTAGGCAGGATGGCACTTTAATTCCATACAGTCTGTGCTCGAGCAGTTAGCAATTGTGTGTGCAACGGGGGCTCGAGCACAGAAGCGCCCGCACCCCGCTGCTAGCGGCCGGTTCTGGAAGCCCTCGGGTTGCTTCATTGGCAGTGCTACAAGAATAGCGTGATTGTCAGCACAATTGTCAATTTATGCTAAGATAACGGCGTGCCGGTGGTATATCACTCGGGTAACGAGGGTGTTGCAGTTGTGGAGCTCCATGTGTGTAAGTAGTAGTGTTATTTCATGTTTTTAACCCGTGCTGTCAACTTTGTGAAAGTCTCAGCTATATAACTAAACATTTCTTGGCAAAGCAAGAACATTTCATCCCCGGGTAGCAACAGGACCAGGGTTGTCAGGGTATGTCTCATCGTTTGCAATGCCAAGCGAATGTTGAGGCTCTTGTGGAAAGGATTGATGAGTTGGAGTATCGTATCGATATTTTTGAGAACATCATTCGATCTTTCAATGGGAAGTTCGACATAGGTGTGAGCCAAGCTGAGCAAAATGGCGTGGACCGTGGGAATCAATTGGGACAACTGAATCCCATTCTGTCACAACTGGCTGAAGAGCGAGCGCAAAACCCGCAATATGAGTTCCAGCGCACAATACGGCGTTCTGAGCCACCCACTTCTGTGCCAAAGGATGAAGAATTCCTGCATCAATGTTCTGGTCAGGTCTCTTCGTCCACGTCACAGTTGGGGGTCACCCCGTTTGATGATATGATCTCAGAGTCGTTTTCTGAAATGGCGAACTTGAAATTGGAAGCGGCTCTGTCAAATGCCGTTTCACGTCCAAGTTCTGTGAAACAAGAAGAGCCGGTTGCCGATCCGTGTATTCCTCCACACCAACTCAACTCACCCAGTGGAAGTCGTCTAACTTTCAATTTCTGCAAGTCACCAAACTCTGTGCTGGATATTTGGCTGGAGTACGTCCAGGGACTAAACGGACAACCATCAATCAAACAAATGGATAGATTATACAAGACCTCTTGGAGGAAAAATTCTGCAGTAGGGAAAAGGTATTCACGGCGTAGAGTACTGTCTAAAGCCATTGAAACCGGCTTAGCAAAGGGCTACTCTCTGAACGAAATTGTAGAGTCGTTAGAAAATGCGAGAGTCGTTCAAGCAGGCAACCGACCGAAACGACCCATTGGATGGCTGTGTCGATCAAGAAACATTCCAGATATTCTTAAATAATAAGTGTGGTATAAATAGATGTGTAGAGACGAGTAAGTTGTTAGGTTATTCAATTGTAAATTAATTTGTGCAATAAGCTCATCGACTCTTCATAATGTAATTGTTTTTATTTTCCAACTACTACTTTTCCACTCTTTCAAGATTACTCATCACCACACGTTTTTCGAAGTCTCGAAGGTCCAAAGCTCTTTAGTGCTAGCTGATCATAGTGGCTGTTAAAGGCGAATACACGTCTTCTTTTTTCTCTTCTTCGTTCGTTTAAACGATGTCCACTGCTATGGCAAAGCAAGAAAACGAAATTATAATACTGGATGAAAGCAGTAACTCAGAAGGTTTTGACGATTACGATGGTCATTTCGACAATCCTACGGAGCGAGAGAGCGTAGCAGCTGCAGAGCCAACTGGGTCTCGGTTGGATACCAACAAAGATTTCATTGCATTTTCCGACTCTTCTGAAGATGAACAAGAAGAGGAAGAAGGAACAAACACGGAATCCTCGAAGAATCAGCAAGAACAAGAGTTTACTAGTGAATACCCATGGATCACACACGCAGACCACTCCAAGGAAAAGGAGATTTCAGATTGGCTCACCAAAGAAATTAAAGATTTTGTCGCTTACATATCGCCAAACCGTCAAGAGATAGAATCTCGTAACGTCACCATTGACAAATTGAGAAAAGGTGTTACATCCTTATGGCAGGATGCCGATTTGCATGTTTTTGGCTCTTATGCTACTGACTTGTATTTACCAGGGTCCGATATTGATTGTGTAATCAACAGCAGTAGTGGAGATAAGACAGACACGTCCCACTTGTACTTATTGGCTAACCATTTGAAAAACCAGAAATTGGCGTCGAACATTGAGGTAGTATCGAAAACCAGGGTACCAATCATAAAGTTTGTGGAGCCCGAATCAAAGATCCATATCGATGTTTCCTTTGAGAGAAATAATGGTGTAGAGGCTGCAAAATTGATACGAGAGTGGCTAGATATAACACCGGGGCTGAGAGAGTTGGTGCTTGTCATTAAACAGTTTTTACATTCCCGGAGGTTAAATAATGTTCATACAGGAGGACTCGGTGGCTTCAGCATCATATGTCTGGTCTACACATATTTGCACATGCATCCAAGGATAGTTGCTAAGGAGATTGATCCTTTAGAAAACCTTGGTGTACTATTAATTGATTTCTTTGAGTTATATGGGAAGAATTTTGGTTACGACGATGTTGCCATTAGTGTGTTGAAGGGGAAACCTTCTTATATTCCAAAATATAAGTGGAGGGATATCCATCCTCTCAGGTCTCCATTTTCCCTAGCCATTCAAGACCCTGCAGATGCTACTAATAATATAAGTCGTGGGTCATTTAATATTAGAGACATTAAGAAGGCGTTCGCAGGTGCGTTTGATTTATTGACCAATAGATGCTTTGAACTAGAAACCAGTACATTCCAAGAACGTTCAGGGAAAAGCATCTTGGGAAATGTTATAAAGTATAAAGGCAAAGAACGTGATTTTAACGACGAAAGAGGTTTAGTCATGAATAGAGCTATCTTGGAAAATGAAAAATTCCATGAGAAGAAAAGAAGTAGAATTGTGCATGATAACTCTGATGTGCCTGGTAACGAAAACAATAACCAATCTGCGGACATTACGTCAAAGAGTAAGAAAAGAAAGCGGGAGCAAAATAAAGCAAAGAAGAGACGAAAGAAGAACAACAGTACAAAGGCATCTACGACGGATGCTGCCGACGAAGACGGCTATATTCCATGAGTCAGATGCTGTGAGAAGCAAATAGCTTTATTAATAATCGAATTTCTTTGACCGTTGTTGTTTTTTGTTGCTTTGCAATTTCTTTAACTTCAACCGGCGTTCGTTATCTGCTTTCACAATAGACTTCCATTTATTTTTCGTCTCAACGCTTGTCTCATTCGGGTACCAACACACAGATCTGATCTCCTTCACCAATTTCTCGATGCATAGATTCTTGTTCTGTTCTCTCTTTCTAGTCTCTCCGCATTGGATAGTAATCGAATCATTTACAACAGAATAATATCTAAATCCAGAAGTCTTGACCTTCTCTCTGATCTCTCCTGGAAACCACTCACAGTGGGAAAAATCAGTTAGCATGAGAGTGCACTTGCTATTCACTTTATTCACATTCTGTCCTCCCGGTCCACTGGATCTGTCATATCGAAACTGAAATAAACTTTGAGGAACTATATCCGCAGTTAACGTCTCAACCCATAATTTATTGGGGTTTTCTGTAGATACAAACCTGCAGTAATTGAATAGAGGTCCTCTTGTATACTTGCTCACTACGATCCCTACGCAATGGGACGAAAAAAGAACTCTGCTGGCAACTTTAGCGTAATTCGGGCCTGTGTACATTATATATATGTGTGAATACGTCTGGGATTGGAAGCATACTTCAATGAATCATTCAATCCGGAAATTAGACGTGCTGTGCTATGGGTCAACGTTTATCATAGAGTGTCTGTTTCACTCGATGTCGTATTAATGGTAAATATTTAAATATATAAACAAGACGTAACGTATTACTGTACCTTGTACCCCAAGGGGACGCTTTAATTCATCAGCGATTCGAATTGAGCATTATTATACTGTTTGGTCTGACGTTAGTTTGGTAAGTTTTGACGTTGGTAAAAGACCAAGTGTGAGAGAGAAAGGCTATACATCCCTTTCATCAAATCAATGGAGGACATCATCAGCAACTTTTCGCCTGCAAATTCTCCGTCTCTATCACAAGTCCGTAAACATGGAACCAACGTTTTGTTCAATATCCCATTTTTTAGTGAATTAAAGCAGTCATTGTCTACACCAGACTTAAACGATCAATTTAAGAAATCGAAGACAAATAATCTGAACAGTCCATACCGTTCTAAGAGGCCGTTCTCATCGTCAATCGACCGATTTAACAGCTATAGTTCAGAGAATCCATTCAAGCCTCACTTGGAGTCATTTCCGGAGCAGCCCAATCCGACGAGTTCGAACTCCACGCAGAATTCCGATCAGCATTACGACCGATATGGATTTAAAAAACAGAGCACTTCTGTCACTGAGGAAGAGTATAACCGTTGGTGGAAGGAATACTCAGTATATTGTATTAATAGGAAGCATAAATGGGGAAAATTCTTGACGAAGAGTGGATTACCATTGAACGATGATTCACCAACCAAATTCCCTGCCAAGAGTGAGAAGTTACAAAGATATATCTATAAAGGTATTCCAGCTGAATGGAGAGGCAATGCATGGTGGTATTTCGCTAGAGGTGATGAAATGCTGACCAAAAACAAGGGTCTTTATGAACGTTTGCAAGAGAAAGTCACTCAGGTTATCAACATTCACCAGGACATTTCGGATGGGAAGATGAAATCCACAAGTTTAAATAAGAAATTGCAAGATCAGTTATTGGATCTAGACATTATTGAGAGAGATTTGAACCGTACTTTCCCTGATAATATACATTTCCATGCGAAGACAGCGAATCGAGACACTGCAGTAGAGCCTCCGATGATAAAATCTTTGAGGCGAGTGCTGGTCACTTTTGCATTGTACGATCCCAGCATAGGGTACTGTCAATCGATGAATTTCTTGGCAGGTTTACTACTGTTGTTTCTACCTGAAGAGAAAGCCTTTTGGATGTTAGTGATTATAACCAAAAAATATCTACCTGGGGTGCATTCAATAAATTTGGAAGGTGTTAATATTGACCAAGGTGTCCTGGTGTTGTGTATTAAAGAGCATTTACCCAGGCTATGGTCTCGAATAAAGGCCTCGTACATTGCCAACTCCATGCAAGAGAATTCTACCATGATGAATGGTAGTACCAGTCAAAAATATTCGCAGAAGAGTTATACTAAGATGTTACAGAAATTACCACCAATCACACTGTCGACTGCTAGTTGGCTAATGAGTTGTTTTGTCGGTGTACTCCCTGTAGAAAGCACGTTGAGGATATGGGATTGTCTGTTTTACGATAAATCGCATTTCTTATTCAAGACGTCATTGGCATTATTGAAACTTTGTGAAGAGGAATTATCAAAGAAGTCATGGAATAATGTTAGTACCAACAACACCAATTTCTTTAATTTCCCCAACAGTTCAGACTCGTTTACACCGGGGAAAGGTACAAACGTCACGAACACTGAGGAAATTGATATGGCAATGTTCCAAGTAATCCAAAGTTACCCAAAGAAGATGATCGATGCCAACGAGTTGTTTGACAAGGTGCTGTTGAAGAAAAGGGTGAGTCTCAACAGGTTGACACAGGATGAAATCGATCGTGGTAGGAAGTATGTCATTGCTCAACGGCATAAATGGAGACATTTCCAAGATGCAATAGACGATACCTCGCCAGTAGAAAATGGTGGAGCACATAACGACATCGACGCTCTCAGCATCAGCGGCGAGCTAATTGATGATACAATATCTTCTGAAGTGTCAAACTTCAAGAAAAACAGCATCTCTGGGATACATTGGAACAATAGTATCAAGAAAAGAGTCCGGCAGATGCGACAAGGACGATACTGACATTGTGTGCACGTACTTACGTACATATATATTTATATATTAATGGAGATCAGCTAGCTGCCAACCTTCTCTTAATCGATTCAAGACAGCTTCAGCTTCCGCCTGGCTAGAGTAGTGGTTTTGTAAGAGCGTTTTAATGTCGGTCCAAGGAACCACCGTCTCTACTGGTGTCGCTTCCGTGATATGCTCTACCTCTGGTTCTGTATCTTCCTTCACTGGTTTAGATACCATAACGTTGACCACTGTCGGGGTCCCATCCTCGTTCAATTTCAATTGAGACAGCAGCACCCCATCGTGCAATACCTTCCCCTTCAAAAGCAGCTTCAACTGGCTCACGCTCTCGGCTTTCTTGTCTTCTACAATGGCAAGTTTCAACTTGTTCACAGTGTCCGTCAATGCGAAATCCTGCTCAAGGACAAACTTGGGCTGCTTCACGCTCTTCAAGGAGATGGCAACATGCGAGGAGCCCGACTGCGCACGAGCCAGCGATCTCTTATGGTCGTACTTGTACTTTAAAGCAGGTAAAGCCACTCCCAACGTAGTCACCTCATTCAACGGCTTTTCATAACGGTTCGACAGCACAGGAGGGTTCAAAGTCGCCAACGTTAAAAACCCATTAACAAATTCAAGCGAGTCCATACTTACACCTATTCTCACAAGACTATCTGGGGGTCCTTTTGCGCTATCAAAATGGTTCGTCTAACGTCCTAGAGACGGTAAATAACAATTCTGAATGTATTTAATCGATCTTTGTAAGCTTGCCAAAGACACAGTAAGCCGAATCAGCAAATGGGTTCTGTGCACTGAGCTACGAGTCAGTTGATAGCAAGCAGGGTCGTGCGATGGATAGCTCGACATTGCAAGATGGGTATATGAGCACGCTGCACAGCGTTGGCTCTGTGTCTAAATGTACGAATTTCGATGACGATTTGCTGAGTGGGACAAACAACAACACCATTGTGGACGAGAAGGTGACAAGTAGTCACATTGGGTTCCCAGAGGCGATTATCGAGGAAGAACAGAACAATGAGGAGGCGAACGCCGAGTTGCGTGCGACGAACGATGAGGACGAGGAAGAGACCCCTCTGTTCTTCAATTACCACGAGTTTGCGGAGTCGTACTATGCAGAGACGACTAGTTTAGCGAGTGTCCGGAAGGAGCACGACGAGGACCATGCCATAGTGGTCACACACTTCCCGAACGTGTACCATCCATTCGGGTCCGAGGTCTTTGCCAGGACCAGGATTGTGAGGATTCCTCGTAGGTTTGATGGTACAGTGCGTGCGCCGGCGTTCAGTACTGTGCTGCCGGGCCAAGAGCCAGCAGCGATCACATTTGACCTCGACGAGGACAAGTTCGTCGTGCGAGGCAAGATGTTCCACGACGACCAATTGTTCGGATGCTCGTCGACCAGCCCGCTGTCGACGTACTTGACCGCAAAGGAGTTCGAGGCCGTGGTCACGCACATCAACGGGCTGTTAGTACGAGCGTTCAGCGTGTTCCATTGGTACAACGTCCTGGATTGCTTGTTAGGGATCCTCACCTTGGGCGTCTGGAACCTGGTCGCCTCTCACCTGGGCAAGGGCCCCTTCGACGAACTGAACCAGTACATCGACCAAGTCAACGCATCAGACCACTTCCGGGCCAGCGAAATCGAAATTATCCGTTTAGAGAAATCTGGGTTCTTGTCCTTAGACTTCCAAATACCGAAACCTTCGCAAGAGCCTGGAGCTGCCTACTGATCTGGGACAACTCCAGAACGAAACCTAACTTGTCTTGGCACTGCGGCATCCATCTTCCTTTCAGGACCGCGAGCTGCCAAAACCCATACGCATACATCTTCACTACGCCATTTCCCACTGCGCAAGTGCCCAACTTAGCATTCCAAGAGCAGGACGCCAAAAATCCTGGGGACACTCACACCGGTTGCAAAAACCGCAGATCAATTGACCCCCCACCTGCCACCATGTACAACGGCAACGCTTCTAGACGGTCACCAAAGCTCCCACTGCCTCAAACGAGTAACTTTCTTCTTTGGTGAAAATTCGTGTTAATTGCACACGAAATTTCGCGATTGCCTGTATATACGCCAAAGTGCTGTAATCGGTACGCCAAATCTATATAGAGACAATAAGAGACTTTGTAAGGCATATGAGCCATGATGTGAGCAAAGCCATGGATTGATATATAAACCAAACCCATTTGGACCCAAGTTGGCGAGTCGTTATGGGGTTCTTGCTTGTTGGGAAGTGGAATGACAATTGTACCAAATACACTCTTTTAACTTACCTACCATGAACCATTACGATAAAGCTTTGCCAGTGTTGATGAAGTCTCCCGTCACTGAGGAGATGATCCAGTTTCTAACGCGTGCTACTTTGAAGGTTCTACCTCTAGGCGTTCCTAACCAAAGTTACCCATCACCACCAAGTTCTCCCGATGGACAGCCACGTCTGCCTTCTTTGAGAACGTTCATTACTAAGCTGGTTAGGTACACTAACGTTTACACGCCTACGCTGCTGGCTACCGTGTGCTATCTCAACAAGTTGAGACGCATCTTGCCTAAGGACGCTAAAGGTTTGCCCTCTACGATCCACAGACTGTTTTTGGCCTGTTTGATTTTGAGTGCCAAATTCCATAACGACTCCTCGCCCTTGAACAAGCACTGGGCCAAGTACACCGATGGTCTGTTTACTTTGGAGGACATCAATCTGATGGAAAGACAATTGTTGCAACTGTTGAACTGGGACATTAGAGTCACTAATGATGACCTGTTGTTGGATCTGAGGACGTTGTTGGAGCCTGTCGCTGAGGATTTGGAAAGAACCTCGGTGCAAAAGAAGAAGATGGCTCAATTGCAACAACAGAGGAAATTGAAACTTTACGAACATCACTCTAATAACATGTCCGTAGCATCGAACTTGAGCTCGACGTCGACTTTGGTAGGCTCTCGTTCTAACAGCCCGGTCTATCTCGGCATGTACCACAAGAGCTCGAATGTGTCGTCGAATAACTTGACCAAGACGGTGGACAACTGGCATAGCAAGACAATGCATTACTCTACGAGCCACTCAACATTGTACGGCATGGGACAACACGTATAGGCAGGAGTTTCCACTACGTTCCCTTGAGATCATTTTGCATTCTGAGTCTTGCCTTACCAAGGTCCTCAGACCACATAACTAATACGTTAACGAACAGCCAGCGGGTCTGCTATTCAGTATAACAAATACACACAAAGATATATTTAACATAAGTTTATAGACAGTTTAATTTTACGAGACATTACCGTTATACTTGTGGGCAATGGACACTCGTTGACTTGATCCGACGGTGTATTTTTTAACCTTCTTGGAAGAGCAGGTGGGGGGGGGGGAGGTATCCATGCCTGAGGTGCTTCTGAACAAGCAATTTCTTAAGCCTTCTGCCATGTCACGTTGCTTCGATGATCATAAGACTGGCTGCGGTCACAAGAACACTGTACAACCCAGCTGTCCATACGCTTGGCGGTGTCGGACTTGTCGAGTGCAATGGATTGAATAGTCTCGGCCGAGTAGTGTTCGGCTAGGTGAAATTCTCGGCCGAGATGTATGCGTTTGGATATGCTTCCTCGGCCGAGATGGACTTTAACTACGGTTGACTTGCAGGCTCAGTGTAAACCACCTGCCAATCCATTAAGGGCCACATAGCTACAAGCCTTGCAAGGAGAGCCGCGCACAAGACTCACACCACGTTCCTTATCTGGTTAATACATCGTTCCATG